>CATIWF010115794.1:0-15155 GCA_949630135.1 Balakata baccata
TATGGATCTATTTTGTGATTAAAAGAAGAATGGTTTTTGAAGAATTCTCAAATTAACTTTAACCATTGTATATGTGATGGACAAGGGAGAATTAATGGTTATTCATGCTGAATAATTCGAGCCACTAGATGTTTTAATTAAACTTAGTTCCAAAAAAAATGCATTAATTAACTTAATTAAATACCCTGACATTTCTTATTTACGCCTTGCATGAAGTCTGTTAAATATTTATTGTATACTGGGTGCAAAAAATAAAATGAATCATATGTAGCCCTCCAATATTTCAATTTTTTTCATATTGCCCCCTTGATTGATTTTTTGTTATATTTACTCCTTGAACTATTTGGATCATATAGTCAATTCAAAAATTTGAAAAACTGTACAATTTGCTTATATAACAGTTATCTTTAGTAATTTATACTCGAGATGCCACGCAAATAAAATGTGACTAATTTTATCATTTTTCAAATTTTTAAGGTGATAATATAGTTCAAAAATAATATTTAGGGGGCAAATATAACAAAAAATCGATGAAGTGGATAAATTGAGAAAAACGAACAAATTGGAGGGATGCATATGGTTTATGTTTTTTTTTTCATTGTGATTCAAAGCATAATGGTGTCATATATCGGTTTTTATAGAAACTCAAACATAACTCCTTATTTAATTGATGGACAAGGAATAGTTAATGGGTTTTAATATTCTAATGTTCAGAAAGTACAAAGAAGACCTGCAGAAGATTTATGGCGGTAAATTCATGGGTTGGCATATATGGTTTGTGCTAATTTCTTCCTTAACCGGTTTGAGCACTGGTTGAACCTGATTTTTTATGTGAATCTAGTCTTCTGCTCAAAGGGGGTTTATGCCAAACTACAGGATCAATAGCCGGTTCCTTGTTTTCAGGTTCAACCAGCTGGTTCAGTTTGGTTCGGTTCAGTTCCAACAACAGTTCTGATTTTAACTAAATACAAATATATAGTAGCACAAAAAGAAAAAAAAAACTTTATTTGATATAAAAGGGAGGAATACATTACATGCAACTAAGCATTAATAATTATTCGATAACCCTTATTTCTTAATCATCTTTTTATTTTTATAGGTGAGATGATGATATGAAATTTCTCACACCCTGCAAAAATTGAGGAACAAAGTTAGGAAATTAGATAAAAAAAAAATAAAGAAGAGAATGATTCAATAAGTAATTGTGTTTATTACTTAATAATTTAACCAGTTAACTATGTAAAATCTAAGTTTGAATTTCAAGTCGTATCCCTCATATAAAAAGAATAACCGAATGTGATTGATTAAAAGGATTATAAATGAAACTTACTCATTGAATTCAATGTTGACTTTGCCAGCATCACGATTGGCAATTTGAGAGAAAGCTTCCTGAGAAAGATCAATAGTTCCTTGGCAGCCAGGAGGACAATAATCGACTACGGTTACAACAACGCTATTACCAGTGCAAGGCTGTGCAACGCCAGCGTTTGTTGGACCGGTGCATCTAACGCTGTACCTTTTCCCACATGCTGCCCTATTGTTCCATATTGCATCGCTTGCTGCTGCTATCATCACTCCTTTATCCTCAAATCCATAACAAGATGATGCTGTAACATTTTTTAAACATGAAATCAATTTCTTTCCTTAGAAATTTTTCCTTTAAAGAAGATTTTAAGAAAAGTGCGAAGTCTTATATTTGGCACGATTTATCATTTTGTCTTTTCATTTTTTTTTTAATAATTAGACGTTTATACATATAATTAATTAATTAATTAAGGCGAAAAGTTATGCTCAACCATTATTTTGCCCAGTTTTTTTTTTTTTTGTCTAATTGGTTCACTTTGCCCATAAAATTTCAAATTTTCATTATATAATATGTCAAATCTTGTCAGTTGAAAAACACCAAAGAATAGTGTATGTTTTTCACTCGCCAGTATTTTTTTTTGACATATCACGTTATTGATGACACTATTTGACCTGTTCTTGAAATATTACCATTTTAAAATGCTATAATTGGACAATATATGGTTTAACACATTAACTTTCGTACCAAAATGAACGTGTTAATGTGGATGAACGTTTCAGATATTAGTACACAATGATTATTTAGATGGTAAAAGTGATAAATACAACGTTAAAAAATGACAAGAACATAATATTCCCGCATGGAAATTCTACTTACGAACGTAAGGTGGAGTGTAGAAAGTGGCAGTCCCTGTTGCGGCAGATGCAATGGAGGCAAGGCATCCAATTGCCACCATACTCACCATTATCGCTAGCATTTTTGCTCCCATTTTTGCTGTGTGTGTATATTTTCTTGCTGTATGTATGTATTGAATGTAGTTTAATTAGTGCTTTTTTGTGATTTGAAGCAGATTGTTGTCCTGGGTTTTTATAGACTCTCAAACATCAAATTATAGTTTACGTGATGGAATTAAATCGTTATGTTTTAATTTAGTCAAGAAAAATAACAAAGAAAACTTGCAGAAGATTTAGCAGCCCCGCCGGCTTGACTTTTTAACCAATTATAGATGAAACATGGAAAAGAAAATTTTAAACCTCAAAATTTGAAATTTATAACTTTTAAATTTTTAGGGCAGTGGCTCCTATTCTTTTATTTTGATGATTTGAGCCCATAGGTTATTATTATTTTCATTATTTGAGTTTTCTTTTAATTAATTTTTGAAAATCAGACTAATATTATTAATATTATGCACTTCAACTCGTATCATATTTAATTCAAGCTGCACAATTTATATTAGTAGACTGAACAAATTTTTCTAATTTTCTATTCCGATCATTGTTAACAATTGTAAATAGCCTCAAATCATTGAAATAAAGATACAAATGCTATATCTCAAAAATTTTAGAAGTACAGAGGTCAAATTATAAATTTTGCCAAAGAAAATTCTCACTTGAAAATTCCAACCATTTGATTTTTAAATCAACTAGACCACCTTCACGTTTCTTTCTTACGCGGCAATTACGCCTTGCATTCAGTCTGTTAAAGCTTTTCTTGTTATTATTACTATTAGACGCAAGAAAATTCAGCCTGACCTAATCCCTTATCTTGACCGTAACTAGCTAAGACTTAAAACTTTTAGTCTAACTGTGTAAGCCTCTGAGTTGCTTTCCAGAAATTCTATTTCTTATAATAATAGAGATACGGCCTGCAATTTATCCTTAGATTGTTTATAATAAGGTCTCATTTTTAATTTTCTCATTATATATTCATATAAGGCGTAGGACTTCTTCTGTATTTATCCATTTAGCTTCCTAAAATAATTTTTAGTCCAACCTTTATCTTGACCGTAACTAGCTAAGACTTTCAGTCTACCTGTCTAAGCCTCTGAGTTACTTTCCAGAAATTCTATTTATAATAATAGAAACACGGCCTGCAATTTATCCTTGGATTGTTTATAATAAGGTTTCATTTTAATTTTCTTATCATATATTGACATAAAGGCATAAAACTTCTTTTGTATTTATCTTATTTTGTTATTTAGCCTCCTAAAATAATTTTTAATCAAGTTTGTTTCTTGAATTCAATTTTTTTTATCGCCCTTTATATTTTAGAAAAATGTAACATTTTACCTTAATATTGACATAATATCACCATGCCAAATCAGTATTCGAGAATAATGTCAATATAATATGGTGATATGTCAATATTGGAAGCAGGATATTACATCTTTCTGAAGTATAAATGGCAATGCGAATTAAAAACTAAATTCATGGAATAAACTGGATTAAAAAATATTTTAAAAAACTAAATGGCCAAACTAAACAAATATAAGAAATCGAGTATGGCTTAACTCTTTTTCAATATTTGAGCTTTATTTCTTGGAATTGGAAAAAAAAAATATTTTAGCGCCAGTAATATTCCTTTAAAATCATAGATAAATGGGAAACTCCATGTAATTTAATTTTTTTAATAAATAAACATTACGCATATGTTATGATAAATATATAACAGTCATCTTCTAAGAATATAGGAACTTGGGTTTCGGACAATTAAATGAGTCCAACGAGACCATGGCTCAATATGACAACAGGCCTTTTAGAGTTTAATTGAAAAGGCAACAGGTTTCGTATTGTATCTGTTTTAAAAATTTACACTACTACATACTATTGCAGCTCTCTAATAGGGCTTTCTTTCTTTCTTTCTTTTAGAACTCTCTAACAGTGCTTTTAAAAGGACTTCAATCGATTTTATATTGCAGCAATTTTGTAAAAATATAATATTGCAGAAAAACTTTCAACTAACCTTTTCATTAGACATAAACCTTGAACTAAGACAAGGTTTATTATTACTTTTTTTGTTGTTCATGTTACTGACTATAAATTTTGATATTTCAACTATTTGTTATTGTGATGAAGCATTAACTACAAATTTGAATAGTTTTATAATTACTATTTTAAAATTTGTGAACTTACGATATGAATAATTGATTCTATTTTCACCTTATTTTAGTACCTCTAGAAACCAGTCTCATAATTCTGATATGAATTTTGTAAAATAATACAAAAGTAATAATAACCGCTACAATAACCAAATTTATAAGTATTGCAATATATATTATAAAAATATTGTGATAGAACTTTTTAAATATATTATTTACCGTTGATATACATTTGATGAACAGCTGCAAGGGTGAAGTCGCAATAATGGGGGGAGATGACATTTGTTCGCCTTCTATTAGGAACTCCAAAGGTTTAATGGTTTCCTCTATGGGATAGGCGACATTAGATCTTGAGGGGTTTATATATGCCTGGTTTAAACTTTAGGGATCTTATTTTACTAGGACATCTCCAACGTCCCACTCCAATCATTTCAGTACCAAACATTATTTCATTAAATTTCTTCCTATAATTAATATCGATAATTATTTTTTAAGTTCAAATTAAATATTTAATAATTATTAATTTAATAAAATAATTATTTATTAATTTGATAAAAAATAATTTTATTATATAATTTAATTAGACATTAAATTATGTAATCTAATGAGACATTAAAATTAATTTATTATATAATTTAATTAGACATTAAAATTAATATAAACTACCACTAAACTAGTTCAATTAAGCACAAAAATATAATATTTAACATATGAAAACACAAATTATAATAATAATTTCATAAATATTAAAACAAATAAAACCTTACACTATAATTATCACATCCAACATATCCAACATATGATAACAAGACTCATTTAGACATACATATTTATTTGACCTTAATCATTATTCCACAAATAGCCAATTAATGCATTTTGAAGTGCAAAGCGAGCCTCTTTATCCTGATATATTTATATTGGCTACGGAAATTTTGAAATTGAGTGTTTTCATCTATTTCCTCCTCAATATTTGCACTTGGCACTTCAAGATGTTCTTCAATTGGTGTATTCATATTTCTCATCTTAAATTATCATATTATGCATAATACATGAAGTCATGATATCATGTAAAACATTTTTTTGCCAAAGCATGTTGGTCCTACAACAATTGCAAATTGAGATTTGAGTACCCTAATTGCTCACTCGACATCTTCGCTCCTTGCTTTTTATTTCATTGCAAATAGTTTTTTCTTAGGACCTTGTGGATCATGAATACTTTGAATAAGTGTAGACCATTTTATACTCTTTTCCTTGGATGACATAATAAGCAGGAGGAACAATATGTTAAGCAAGATTAGTAAAAAGATGGGAAGACTCCAGTACATTGATATCATTAGTCAATCCAAGTAGTCCAAAATAAGCATGTCATATCCAAAAATCATAATCAGCTATAGCTTCTAGTATAATTGTTAGAGTTCCACTATGACTTGCATATGTTATTGGGTAGTTTTTCCACCTCCAGAGCATGCAATCCAAGTTGCCCAACATACCTGGAAATCCTATGCATTCACCAATATGGAGAAGCTTGGCAACATAGTTCGCGTTAGGTGATTGTAGGTAATGCTCTCCACAAAGCTTGGCAACTGCAAGACAAAATCTTTTCAACCTTTCTACAGCAATTGGCTCTCCTATTTTAACTTATTCATCAATAGCATCTACTGGTACACTATATGCCAACATCCGAAATGCATCTATTATTTTTTACAAACTCGACAAATCGAGTCTACTAAAAGTGTCTTGTTTCTGTATAAAATAATGGTCATGATTACAAACAACCTTTAAAAAACAAAGGAATAAATTCCTTCCCATTTGAAATTTTCTACAAAATATATCCTCATTAAATCGAGACTTTTTTGCTAAGTAGTCGACGAATAGATTACGATCAGCATTTCTCGGTTGTGATTTATCACTATGTGACTAGGAACTGAGTCTCTATGATTTCTATGGTTGTTTGTTTCATTGAGATACTTTAAGATGATTTGATTATTATTAGCAATCACCTGAGCTATCAAATTTCTTCTTGCTTTGAAATTTTCTTCAAAATTGTCATCATTGGAGCTTGATGATGAGTTAAGAGATAGACCTCCAACATTGTAATTCATTTTCTAATAGAAATAACCTGAATTAGTTATTTCAAAACATGATATACATATTTATAATATATGTAGATATGATATTGCATATATCCCATCCATTCAAAACTTTTTATCCTCATTTCGACCATTAGATTTAATATTCAATTATCTGATCCTTTCTTCACACTTTCCAATACAATCAGGTGATGGGATATTACACCGCATACACTATATATATATATATATATATATTTGAACGGGATAGAATCACAATAGCAATTCATGGGTCACACTCACGATGTTGAAAGTGTGATTGCAATTCTGACTTGGATAATAGCTCTATTTAAACCTAATCCTACTTCATCTCATTCACATTTTTCAGAACCCTAACCTCTCCTACAGACTAGAAAATGACCAAAGAGCTTCTTCCTTATCCTCTATTGTTTTACCCTTGTTTAAACACAAATAAAATTAGTTTTCTATAGATTAAATCAAAGGTTTTAGGGTTTCTGTGCAAGAACACAAGATCGGTGTAGAATAGCCTTAGAGAACGGGATTCTCCATCTTTGTTCTTGATTTCTGACATGGTTTCATAAGTATTTCCAACTCTCACCAGCTATAGCATCGTTTTATTAGTTTTTATCATTTTTGTGTTAGGATTTCAATTTCGGTATGAGTTAGAGTGAGAGTTTTTGGCTCCATAGTTAGAGGTTTGTACATATAATCATGTTTATTCACTTTCTGGTTATATGGTTGGTATTGAATGAATATTCTAAATGAACTACTACTGTGATTATGCCATGATATTGATTTGGTAGGGTTGAAATTGTATGTATGAATTAAAGACATGAATTACTCATTATGATCATATTAAATGGTATAAGATGCATTAAACAAATTATGGCATGTTTATAATGATAACCTAGATTGTATGAATGTTTTGTGGTGCTCCTACATTGGAGTTGTGACTTTAGAATCAAATTAATTGGAGTTTGTATGTGAAAATGATGATTTTGTTATACTGTTGTCGCAGGAGTCACGATCGCGATATATAAATCACGCTCATGCTTTTGTGTTTTGCAATTACGACACAGAAAGCGCGCTCACGAATTGTGATGTAACCACACCACGCCTTATGATAGGGTAGGGCCATAGACACACCTTGGTGTGCCACAACACATCACAGCATGCCATAGTGTGCCAAGGCATACTCACCTAACACGCTTGTGTAGGGTACTAGACATAAGGATAATGAGATGTAGGTATGATATGCTATGATATGACATAAGATACATGAATATGTATATGATGAAACATGGATGACTCTATATGAATGGGTTATTATGGAATGGTATTGAAATGATGACTGACATGATAATAAGCTATTTTATTCATATTGTTATATTATATCATAAAGATGTCATTATGTTCGTGGAATATGGGTTATACGAATAAAGGAAAAGAGAAAAAGAATATAATGCCTTTGCTTGTACTAGGACTGACTTTAGGATAGATGGCATGCCATTAATGATAATTACAGTACTGTAGACTTTATTCATGCGTTATTATTCGGGTAAGGAGGCTTCAGCTCAGAGAGCGCCCTTGACCTCTCTTTCTAGCATTTATTATTATTCAATCAAGTTGGCTACAGCTCTAAAAGTGCACTTGACTCAATCCCAGTTTCAAATATTTATGGTTAGGTGGATAGAAAGGCTACAACTCTGAGAGTGCTTTTATTCACAACCCGTACCGATAGTTTGAGTATTGAGTAGTTAAGCAATAATATAAATTAACTTGTACCGATAGTTTGAGTATTGAGTAGTTAGGCAATAATATAAATTAACGGAATAAGAAAGACTTTATGATTATTATATGAATACAGGAAATGGCTTCCGCTTACCAAATACGCTACTATCCTTATCTAAAGGATTGTTTGGCATAATCATACAAACATGATATATGTGAATTGATGTATGTGGATTTTATTATACCATGAATTGTATGTTATGAATTCAAGTGATATGCATGAAAGAATTTATATATTATATGTACTACTAAGCTTTTGATAGCTTAGCATGTGGATTTTCCTGCACAGAGGTCCGAAGCCGTAGAGGAAGTTAACATCGAGAAGTCCGAGCCAGTTAGAGTACTATAGATACAAAGTCAACTTCCATATTTATCACGCATTCTATATATAGGGTTATTTTGGATATTTTATAGAGTTTATGGATTTTAATATTTATTTCAGATTATTGTTTACAAATGATTTTACCAATTTGAGCATGTTTAGCCTTGGATTCAGACTTTATAATTTTGCTTAATAAGCATGGATGCATGATTCAGTCATATGGTCATATGATATTATAGATGATTATTATATGAAAGATATAAGATATGTTTTATTGGGAAAAAGGAATAATAAATGTTAATAATTAATAGGTAACATTCTAATAGTGGGTATCATTTTCTTGTATAGTGGACTCAATATACTATATTGGAAGGTGTTACATATTTCATTCTCATCTCAACCGTTGGATCAAATATTTAATTATATGATCTTATCTTCACAATTTCCAATATAGTCAAGTGATGGGATATTACACTGCATATATCTCATCCGTTGGATATATTTCATCATCATCTCAACTGTTGGATTATATATTAAATTATATAATCATATCTTTACACTTTCCAATATAGTTAGGTGATGGGATATTACACTGCATACATCCCATCTGTCGGATACATTGCATCCTCATCTCAACTATTGGATCATATATTCAATTATTTGGTCTTATATATACTTTTTTCCTATATAATGGCATACTAGACCTTGACATAGCATATCTTATTTCAACATTTCTCATCAACTCTTTTCTTCAAAAAAAAAAAAAGAGTTCATATCAATGATCTTCATACTCAGTTGAAAAAGATATTCATTTATGTCATGTTTATCTTAACATTTCTCAAAATCCAATCATAGGAATCAACCAATCCAAAGATAACTTTTGGTCTAGAATTGAGATGGAATATCATTTAGACTTAAAGTTTACAAATCCACCTCGACCAAAAAGATTTTTACTATAAAGAATGGCCAAAATCCTTACTGGAATTTCCAAATTGAAGGGTTACATATGACAAATTGAAAGCTTGAATCTAAGTGGAGCTTTCGGAGCAAGATATTGTAAGTAATTATCCTTATAGTTAACGCAGACAATGTAAATCGTTTTATCATAATTGTTCCTAACATAGTATTAATATCTGTATTTTTTTTAATTTTTTATAGTTAAGTTGTGCTAAGATTTTACTAGTGTAGGATCCAATTACAGCAAAGGCTTTAAAGTATCATGTGCACGACATTCTTAAAGACAATGAGAAATTTGGAAACAGCTTTTAAATTCTTTTAAGTGTTTTTTAGTCATATGGCTTCTCTTATTTAAATATTATTCTTAGATTCATATAAAAAGAAGAAACAGACTTGCATAACAAAGATTAAATGATTTGGTCTACGTGAAGTATAATCAAGCTCTTATAGCACACTATGATCAAAGAGATGTTATTGATTCGATTCCTTAGAGGACATTGATGAAAGTAATGAATGGCTAATTGGAAAAATTGGAGTTGAGCCATATGTAGATGAGGATCTCAAAGAGGATATTGTGTTTTGTGATGAAGACAATAATGGCTTGACATGCGGTGTAGTAGCAAATGCAGCTGGAATTGGAGAAGCGATTAGAAATACAAGAAGTCGAGCAAAGACAGCTAGGTTAAGGGCAAGTTCAAGTGCCTCACAATCAGAACTTATTTGACTCAGATGTGGAAGAAATTGAAGGATATGAAAGTGGTGCAAGTGAAAGTAATGAAGATTCTAGTGATGGGCTTTAGGCTTTTATTAATAATAATGATAAGTTTTCGGATAGTTTTTTATTGAAACAAATTATTTTTAGTTTTTCATTTACAACCATAAGATTTAGGATTTTATCATACAATCTTTTAGTTTTTTTGTTGAAACTTGAAATTTATTATGTTTAGAATTTTATGTTATATATATTATTTCTAAAATTTTGCGCCCTACTTCGATCAATCACGCACTTTTTTTGTACTTTGCGCCTCAAGCAATAAAAGACTTGATCATCTTGAGTGCGCCTTATGCCTTTGACTACCTTGGTTGATGTTGATGAAATTATTGGAGGACATTATTTATGGATATTATACTTATTGTTCTATTATTTATGAATATGCACTATTTAAAACACTTCTTTTCTTTTTCTCTTTAGCCTGTGATCCCTACTAAGATCATGAGAGACAAGGAAGCAAGAACACGGCAAATAGAGTGAGAGACTGCATGTTCAACACGCGGACATGCTTTGGACATGTGTTGGACATACCACATGGTGTGTCATTGACTGAAAATAAAGTCAAATCTTTGAACACGGCTATGACACATGAGGGACACGAATCGGACATGGTTGGAGGCATTAGGTTTGATTTTACAGTGCCACAAACCAACCACAAACTCAGTAAGACAATCGATTCAACCGCTCAATAAAAACCAAAGTGAAATTTAGGGAAAATGAACCTAAGCAACCAAGAGGAGAAAAGAATTTCGCTTACATCAAGAAATTGCCGCGTTTGGACTGAACTGAGAGCTGATAGATCCATTGTTCTGGTTGGAAACGGAATATTTGCATTAGTAGAAGGAGGAAAGCGAAAAGATGAGCACTTTTCAACCAGCTTTCCTTAATGAAGTCATCTATGCGACCGATGCACACTTCAAAGAAAGCAAAGAGGGATGCTCGCTAGCAAGGATTGAAGACCAAGTTTTTGGCTTTGAAACTGAAACGGCCAAAACGCATAAGGGGACCCTAACCAAAAAAAATTGCTCTTCACAACAATGACCAAATATAAATCAGTGTTCGGGTGGGCCCATTGAAAGATCCAATCCATTTCTTAGAATCAGGCCCAATAAATATGCAATTTTTAACCAATAAGCTTAATGCTTACAGGATTCCCGCAAGTCTCTCTCTCTTTTTATATAGAAGTATTTTCTTTAGTTCTCCTTTATTAGGACTACTTGTGCAAATTCACTGTTTCATAAACTTTGCTGTGAGTGGATCCTTGCTTGCTTTCCCTCTAATTTTGTTTAGTTTTGTTTATTTATTTTTTTCTAATCGGAAAAATTAAACCTAAATTTTGGGTTAGAACAATTTTTTGAATTCTGGAAAAAAAAAAAAAGAAAAGCCTAATTATTTTTTAAGGATAATATTTAATTTTAACAAAATTGCTTTTTAAGAATAATGTTTGTTAGGATAATTATTTTTTTATTATTTTATTATATTGTATCTCTGCCGCATCCGAGTCCTAATTTTTTTAAATTTGTTGTATCTCCGTATTCCGCTGTATCTTCTCTCTGTGTCTTTGTCCGTGTCTGTACTTCTTAAACAGACTCTTCTTAGATGAGAGATACATCAATTACATATTGGTTATGAATTTGAAGATTGTCAGGCCTTTGTTTATGCTATGGTGAAGCTCTTTGGTCGATGTAAACGGAATAAGAATTCTTATTTATTTATTTTATCAACATTCATAATTAAATTCAGTTTTTCTGGCTTGTTTCCTAATCAATTATTGATGGGTTTTATATGTTAACAGCGGATCATCTCGTGGCCAATGCTGGGGTTTCTCCCTTGATCATGCTTGAAGATATTCCTGATATTACTAACACGGTTCCAGCTATGGTAATTGACTCTTCAATCCCTATTCTATTTAACAAGGCTATGAAGTATTCTATTTAAATAATTATTCTATTCAAGCTTACAACTTATAATTCTAGAAATTGGATTTAGTATATAATTCTGTTTTCACTAACACATTACAAATATTTTATGTTTTCTATAGGATATAAACTTCTGGGGTTCGGTATATAGCTCATATTTTGCAATTCCATACTTAAAATGGACCATAGGGACGATCATAGCAATCGCTTCTTGTGCCTCATGGCTACCTGCCCCAAGAATGAGCATTTATTGTGTAAGATATCCCATCAACCCATCAACATTTTTGTTTAAACGAGTTGCTTACCAGAATTTTGAGGGTGATGAATTTGCTGTGAAGTAGTGTTTACTAAAATTGAGCATTTATAATAACCCACTGTGAAATTGAGCAATTGCGTCTTGTACATGATGAAATGGAAATTTGCAGGGGTTAGGTATTAATGGGGATTTCTATGACCATTGTTTCTACTGGGGAAAGAAAAAATATAGACAAAAAATGTTGTAAATGGATTATTCTCTATGCTTTTTTGTGTATCTTTTCCAGGTGTTGGTTTGTGACTGATAAATGCTATTTTAACTACTGCCATTCTTGGAATATGTAGTCCTTTTACTAATTGTCTTGATTCTGTTATGCATATAATACTGTTTTGTACTAGTGTGTTCTCATAGAGGTAGTTGGTGGATTATTGTAGACAATTGTTGAATGATTGCAATCAAACAAAGAAATGGTGGCTTGCCTTGAGATGTTTTTTCCTCATTGACCAACTTTATTGTTGATATAATCTTATTAGATTTCATAATAAGAAAAGAATATTGATTGTCTTTTCTTTTGTTGTTTGGTTGCGTAAAAAATATAGGTTAATTGAATTCTTCATTTTTCATAACATGGATTAATAGAATTCAAAATATCATTGAGATAATTTATTTTTATTTACATGAATATTATGTTTGTACCTTGAGATTGATTGCATCCTGTTGTTTTAATTACGACCGAGTCAATAATAGGTATGTTTTCTCTAAGGTTAAAAACTTCATTGTGAAGTATCGACAATGTTTGTCTTGATATTTACTATTATAATTCTTATTTTGTAGATGTTTGTGTTCTTGATTGTATAATTCTTATTGATCATATCTTGATTGTATTCTTTTCTTTTATTTTAAAAATAGTGCTACAAATATTGACAAATTAAATTTTTAAATACTATTAATATTTATTGTATTTAGTTATAATTTGTTTTAAATTTATAAATAATTTAAATAACAAATTATTAACATAATATTAAAATTTAGATAATATATTATTAAATAAATATTAATATAAATTAATTTTAAAATAAATAATTAATAATATTAAAAATTACATGAAAAAATATTATTAAATAAAAAAATTAAATTAAATCAGCGACCACTAAAAACTATTATAATAAATTAATTATTTAATTTTAAATATATATAGCGACCGCACGTGTCGTCGCTAAAAGTACAATAGCATGCACAGAATATTGTGGTCGCTGATACATTTCCAGTCGGAGCTCATTTTATTTTATTAGCGACCTCTGGAGACCAATCAGCGACACCATATTATGGTCGCTAATAGCATCAACTTTTTTATGGGCACTATCAGCAACCACAATTTGTGGTCGCTGATTGCATCCACACATGAAAATGCAGTCGCTAGAATATGCTACCATAGAATGTGGTGGCTATTTTTCATTTTTCTGTAGTGTTTGATTCTTCTCAATTTGAATTTACAGGTGCATAATCTCCTAAATCTTCATCTCCCCATGTGTCGCCATTTCATCTTAATACTACTAATGATGAAGTCAGTGCTACTTGAATTAAACGGCCTATGGAAGTTAAGAAAGTAAGAAAAAATGAAGATAACATTGCAAAACTTATCAAACAAAATGAAAGACTTGTTCAAGCTTGAGAAGGGTTGTTGATAGTCATGAAATCTAGATGCAGAAAATAGCTCTTCTGAATTTAGGGAAGAAAATAAATTTTTATTAAAAAAATTGAATTCTGGATTTCTCATTCGAACTTAGGTAAATATGTTTATACTAAGCAAGTTAGAATTATGCAAAAAAGAAATCAAGGCCGGAGATCTCAATCAAGTCAACAAGGAGAAGAATCTCAAATCTATCCATCTCAAGGCCAAGGATCCCAAAATGCTTTAAATGTCTTTGCTCAATTTTATGACTATTTTGGCAGATTGGGAAATGATCTCCCAGAATATTAGTCATTGTTTACTTTAGTAATTTTAATCTTAATGTTCTTTTATATTTTGTGTCAGTGCTATTTTTATGTTATGTGTGTATTGAGCACCCATCCCTTTAGAGGTTTTATTCTTCATGCCTTCGCATGGACTTCTATTAAAGTTAATGCAGCAAAAATTATTGTACAACCGAGTAAGGTGAATTGAAGGAGAAGAACTTTGATTTTAAAGGTAATGATCTTCAACCTTTTATTTAATGATACTCAATTATATGAACATTAGGCGATTTATGGTTTGGGAATAAAATTTTATTTTTCCGCTATCTCTAGCTAGATATATGTGATATGCCAGTGAATACTAATAATGGTATCAAAGCCACCCTATGCGTCATATAATTGGTTTTAATTGAAAATGCATGAAAACGGTATTCTAGATTCTTTTGTTTAAAAATTATTTTTGGACTGTTTAACTTCGGTTTTGAATTTTTTATTCGTTCATGGTCTATTCCAATATGATTATAGAGTCTAATGGATGAATTAGTTTTTGTTGGGTTTTGATCATGTATCACATACATATAACGCAGCGGAAAATAAAAATTTTCAAAACCCGAATCAAAGGATTATACATGTGTCAATTAAAACTAATTTAACCAAAGAAAATTCAGAATTTATACCTTTATAATTGATTT
>CATIWF010115806.1:0-16999 GCA_949630135.1 Balakata baccata
AGTTTTGGCACTTATAAAGTAGTTAGATCTGTTAAATGGGCTTTTGGTAGGGTATTTATATTGATTATCCACCAATTAGCCATTACAAATTAGTTCCATAACTTTGTCTAACATTCTCTTACTAGTGCATTTAATGCTACCTGTAGATAGGGTTTTCCAGTCGGGAACATGGCTTTCCTGGTCTTGAAATGACCTATTTTGAAATGTGGCATCCTCTGGTTGGCTAAACACTCCAACGGCTAGTTCCTATATGATTTTCCCGATCAGGACTTGCCCGATAATGCCATACTTAAGTGTTGGGTATGCTGGCTTTGAGTGCTTCCCGGTTAAGATATTAGTCAATTTGACTTAGTCAATTTGACTTCCAGATGACATGGCACCCTTTGGTGGAGTCTCTTCTTCATTGGTCATGTCCTTTTTTAATTTCCTTATTAGATTATAACATGTCCCGGTTTGGAAATGGTATGTCCCAATTGAGATAAGCTATCTCGGTCTGCTTCGACTTCTAGAACTTTTAAAGAATCAGAAGGCAACATTTCCTAGTCCGGAAATGTATTTCCCGATTTGTATTCCTGTCCCGGTAGAGAGTTTCATGTCTCCAGAAAATACTTGACTTGTTCAATGAGAAACTCATAACCAAATGTGCTGAAGCTTTGAATACTATTAAAAAAACAATAAATGAAGAAGTTAGTGACATTTAATTTGATTGTCAAGATCAAAATGGAGAACAATCGCCCCAAGGTTAACAATATACAAGTTGGAAAGCACAATATTCTATAATAATATATATATTGATTTATGCCTTTAAGTTTTGGCTGAATTGAAAGTTTTAAAGGACCATAAGTTGAAGACTTGTGTTTTCACGTTGTGTCTTAAAGATTTGGTTTTATGATATAATAAATTTTTTTTTAGGTTTTCATGTTTTGGCCATATGGTGGAAAAATTGGATATATAATGTATTATATATATTCCTTTTGCTATATGACATAAATTTGGCCATATGTGGTTTTGAGTTTATTATTCTAATAATTTAATCATATAATGATGTAACGTTGACCATGTTTTATGTTTATTGATTATGTCTTTAGCTTTAAGTTCTTTTAGCCGATTGTCTCATATGGCTTGATGGACAGTTTGATTAAATTGGTTAGGTCATTTAATTAAATTGTTTTGGCTGAAAAGTGGGCATGAACAAATATTATAATTGATTAGTCATATGGCATTAAAGATAAAATTAATTTGTTAGTCACCAAAGTAATCAAATAAATTTTAATGTGTGGTCATATAATTTATGGAAATTTTATAGAATGCTATTATTTTATAACGATTTATTGGTTGTTAGAAATTAAGGATTTACCCAAAGGTGAATCAATATTCTATAACTAATAAACATAAAGTAGGAAATATAATATTCTCTTGTCAAATATATTATAGATATCCAAAGATACTATATATTTGGTAAGGTTTATTTAATTACCTTATAAAGTTTGAATGACATTCTAATTATGATGATGATATATGTATATACTGTTATGTTTGCCCAAAAGAAACCTATAATATATATTTATATGTTTGATTATCTGAATTTGTTAATTTAGTGAGTATTTATGTATTTGCAGTTGTTTCTCTACATTCGCATGCTTCCGTTGTTACTGTCTTTAATGATTTAAACTTTTTTGAATGGTGTGAACAAGTCAATTTCCATTTAGGTGTTTTGGATCTTGACTTGGCACTATTAAAGGAAAGGTCTGTTGACATTACTGAAACGAGAAGTGAGGCCGAAAAGTTGAAACGTAAAGCATGGGACAGATCTAATAGATTATGCCTCAATTTCATGTGAATGACAATTGCCAACAACATTATGTCTCCTCTTTCAGAAAATGTAGAGGCTAAAGAATACCTTAAGCCTATGGAAGAGTGCTCTTGTTCTACTAATAAGTCACTTGCAGGAACACTAATGGCTAAACTCACAAACATGAAGTTGATAGGTCGTGAAATATGTAGCAATATGTTCCTGAAATGACTAATATTGTAGCAAGACTTAAGACCCTAGGTATGGTTGCGGAAGACTCCTTTCTGGTACATTTTATTTTGAACTCATTACCTCCTGAGTATGGGCCTTTTCTGTAACACCTTATACCTATGGATATCACTTATACTTATATCATGTTGTCGTATATTGCATATAATGGAACATAGTCCTGTTTATAATGAGGGATATTTTTTTTTTTTGAATCATATAACATTATCACTTTGCAACATTTGACAGCTAAGAATCACATATACACACTATTACATATTTACTAATTTATACATATGCGGATAGACAACCCAAAATACAAATGTCATGTTCCTATACATATGTGCAATGCAAGGATAGAGAGATTGGTGAGGCTCCGCCGGTGACCTGTGATCCATGTCCTCTATATGGTATGCACCTCCAAATTGAGCTAATTACTCTTCTCTACCTGAAAGATGATGCAATTTGATGAGTTGCAACTCAATGAGAATAATTATCAAAAACTTTCTAAGGTACTAAGTCAGTCACAATTACAAGTAGTACTTGTCATTCATACACATTTTGCATGTCATTCTATTTATCAATATCATATGAATATAAATAATATTAAATCATGTAAACATTTCATTTGCTTATACTTATGTTTATGTCATTTTCTTTTTGTTGTGACCAGGCTAAACAGACACTGTCCCGGGTTTCCATGGGAACATTGCATTTGCTAGCTAGCTTAATCATTTGTAACTTTTGCACATTTGTTAGGCCATAAGAATTTTCTTTTGCTTTTGAACATTTGTTTGGGCCATAAGCCTTTTCTTTTGCTTTACAATGCCATTTAGCTAGTCACAACGCCTTTTAAATCCATATGCATATGCATTTTGCAACGATTATTACTTAACATTTGCAGTTATATCACATTTGCATATTCAATAATCAATCACTTCATATAAGAAAAGCCTATAACATAACCATGTATTTAAATCATTCATCACCTTTTGATATCATATCCATACCATAACAATCACGTAATTCATATGGCCACTAGTCAAGTTACGTTGCACATAGCATGTAATAATCACATTACATGTAACACGTACCAAAGAAATCGTTCGATAATTAAACTCACATTTTCTTTTGCTAATAAGCCTCTATCTTACTGTCTTTCACTTCCTTGAGGCTCTCCAATATGCTGTGGACTTAATTGGATGTATACTTGATCAATTGGTAGCTAAATATACTTAGTGAAACTTAAACAAATTGAAATATGCATTTTAAAAACCACTAACTAGGGTTTGGTCTAATGGCAGTGTGACCTTCATGTGTTCATTATCTTATAACATTTCTTATACTAGTCCAATTTGTATGATTCTTCTTTCTAATCAATGCTAACATGTACATATACCACATTTCTAAATTGCAGACAAATTGGACCATTGTGGAATATTTTATACAATTTCTAATCATGTTCTGTTCTCTGCCCTGTTTTTGACCTTAGGCAGTTTTGAGATACCAATTTTGCTTCTTCATATCTTACAACTTGTAAGTTATATTTGAATGAAACTTTGTATGAACATATATATGTTAAAATGGAACAATTTGCATGTTGACAACTTTCATCCATTTGGCCTCTAAGGGCCTCATATGGTAGGGAAATTGTGACTGGTTAGAAACAGGGCTGACATCCGGACTAGTCTGATTTTTAAAGGCTATAAATCACAATATACATAATATATTGAGTTGAAATTTGTGCCAAAATTTAGTTAAGACATGTACCTATAACTTTAATTTTACAGATTATGTTTATAAGGAGCTCAAAATTGGCAAGCAACTAACTGGACCTACCCAGGACACTAAGCAAGCAGCTAAAATATGGAACAGGTATGACGCTCTTGCCTATAACTAAACATCCGCCCATATTCTAAACCTAAAATTTGGTATGAAATAAATAACACATATATCTACAACTTTCATGTTTTGATTTTCCTCAAATATCAACTCTATCATATAGAAACGTAATCAAAATAGTAGAAAATTCGGCTAGGTTCCTCAATGGAACCAGTTCCAGTCCGATGCTAATATCTTTCCACAGACACCAAATCATGCAAAACCATTTATTTAGCCTTAAACCTAGGACATAAAGCTACAACTTTGATGTTTTGTGTTTCTTTAGATTCGGTCTACAACTTGAAGGAAATAGAGGCCAACTTACTGCCCTTGAAACAAAATCAAAAATTACACTGTGTTGCTTGTGCCTTCATAAACCTAGCTTAACTAATTTCTTAACTCAAAATTAACATACAAGAGAGGAGAATTACCTTAAATATGGCCAGATGATGGAGTTTGGGGCTTGGAACCAGATGAAAATGAAGAAGGAGATGAAAAAGCAAGAAATGGGAAAGAAGGTAGCTTAAGGCCCTCTTTAACCGACTCACTTTTCTTCTTTTTTTTAAAAACTTTTTCTAATTTATTTATTTAATTTAAATAATAAATAAATAATTAAATTAATTAATTATTATTATTATTTTCTCTACATATTTACATGTACCTAGTACCAAAAATACTATCTAGTCAAATTGTCTACTTTAATTAATTTCACTATGCCAATTTTCATTTACTTCAAATTTAATCATTTATTTATTTAATTTTCAATACCTTGTCATTCTCATATAATTTATAACTTGACATGTGCGACTTGCTCCTTTTACGATAAACCGTCCCGTGGCAAATCTACCTCGTGAGCATGTTCTAGCTAAATCTCTTTGTAGACATGTGTTTCATGTGAATGACATATATAAAATGAATATGTCCAAATGGAATGTGTGTAATAATGCATGTGGGAAAGTCGAGGATGTTACAATTCTCCCCTCCTTTTAAAAATTTCGTCCTCAAAATTTGATACCTGGAAACAAATGTGGATACTGCTTTTTCATATTCTCTTCTGTCTCCCATGTTGCCTCTTCTTGTGAGTGATTTCTCCATAACACTTTGACTAGAGGTATTTCTCTGTTTCTCAACTGTTTTGTCTTATATCCGATGATTTCTACTGGTTCTTCTACATAACTCATGTCATCTGAAATCTCAATGGCTTAATCCTTAAGTACATGTGTAGGGTCTGATCTGTATCTTCTTAGCATACTGACATGAAATACATTATGAATCTGAGCCATCTCTAGTGGTAATGCCAACCAGTATGCCAATGGACCAATCTTTTCCAGAATTTCATAAGGTCCTATGTACCTTGGACTCAGTTTTCCTTTCTTGCCAAATCGGATTACTCCTTTCCATGGTGACACTCAAAGAAATATCTTTTTGCCTACCTCATATTCCATTTCCCTTCTGTGTTGATCAATATAGCTCTTTTGTCTGTCTTGTGCTGCCTTGAGTTTGATTTTGACTATCTTGATCTTGTCTACTGTATCTTGTACCATTTCTAGTCCTTCAATTGCTCGTGCACCTTCTTCATCCCAAATGATTGGGCTTCTACACTTTCTCCTATACAATGCTTTATATAGTGCCATCTGGATATTGTTGTGATATTGGTTGTTGTATGCAAACTCTATCAGTGCCACATATTCATCCCAAGATCCTTTGAACTCCATAACACATACCCTGAGCATATCCTCTAACGTTTGTATAGTCTTCTAATTGTCCATCAATTTATGGTGAAATGTCGTGCTAAAATTGAATTTTGTTCCCAATGCATTTTGTGTACTCACCCAAGAACATGAAGTAAATTGTGGATCTCTATCAAACACGATGGATAATGGAATACCATGTAATCTAACTATTTTTTTGACATATAACTTTGCTTAATTCTCAAGTGTAAACCTCCATCTGATAGGCAGAAAGTGTGCCGACTTGGTTAATCTATCAATAATTACCCATATAGCATCATTCTTCTGTGGAGTTCACAACAATCCATAAACAAAGTCCATTGTTATTTTCTCTCATTTCCATTCTAGCACTAACAATGGATGTAATTTACCTGCTGGAGCTTGGTATTCTACTTTAATTTATTGACATGTTAGGCATTTAGAAACATATTCTGCTACGTCTTTCTTCATCCTTGGCCCTCAATAATGAGGTCTCAAACTGTGATACATCTTCATCATCCCTAGGTGCATTGCATATGGTGCATTATGTGCCCCTTCCATTATTTCTTAGCATAAGTTATCAATGTTCGGAACACATATGCATGACTTTAACTTCAATGTATCATTCTACAAATGGAAGTCTTTGCTTTTTCCCTGCTTTGCCATTTCAATTTTCTCATATAATTAAGGATCTCTATCATGTGCTTATTTGATTCTATCTCTTAGTATAGGTCTAACTTGAAGGGTTGCAATTGGCGACCCACTATCATGCATATTCAACTCAATATTAATAGACCGAAGCTAAATCAAATATGGAAAAGAGGATGCTTGTAAGAGAGCTATACTGCTGTTGGATTTCTTGCTTAATGCATCTGCCACTACATTTGCATTTCCTGGATGGTATTCGATTGTGTATTCATAATTTTTTAATAGCTCTAACTATCACCTCTGTCTTTGGTTTAATTATTTATGTGTCAGCAGATATCTCAAGCTTTTATGGTCTGTGAATATCTAGAATGTTTCGCCATATAAATGATGTCACCAAATTTTCAATACAAATACAACTGCAGCCAATTCTAAACAATGCACTAGATATGACATTTCATATGGTCTCAACTGCCTGGATGCGTAAGCTATCACCTTACTATGCTGCATTAATACACATCGTAAGCCTTGGTGTGAAGCATCACTGTATACTGTAAACCCTCATGTGTATGTAGGAATAGCTAGCACTGGTGCAGAAGTTAGCCTATGTTTTAGTTCTTCAAAACTACTTTGACACTCTGGAGTCCATTTGAATGACACATTATTTCTTAGCAATTTAGTCAAAGGATTAGCAATCAATGAAAATCTATCAACAAATTTGCAATAGTACCCAGCTAAACCCAGAAAGCTATAGACTTTTGTAACATTTTTAAGAGCTTCTTAATTTTTTATGGCCTCTATTTTCTTTGGATCTACCTATATGCCTCTACCCAATACCACATGTCCAATGAATACACATAGTCTAACCAAAATTCACATTTACTCAGTTTAGCATATAATTATTTCTCCTTCAAAATTTGCAGCACAATCCTCAAATGTTGTTTATGTTCCTCCCTATCCTTTGAATACATCAATATGTCATCAATAAATACTATGACAAACTTATCCAGATATGGTTGAAAGACTTTATTCATTAGTGTCATAAATGCAGTTGGAGCATTAGTTAACCCAAATGGCATGACTAAGACTTCATAGTGCCCATACCTGGTTTGAAAAGCAGATCTTGGAACATCTACCCCTAGCTAATAATAGCCTGACTTCAAGTCAATCATGGAAAATACTTGGGCTTCCTACAACTGGTCAAACAAATCATCTATTCTAGGTAGTGGATATTTGTTCTTAACTATGACTTTATTCAGCTATCTATAGTTAATGCACAATCTCATGGTACCATCTTTCTTTTTAACAAATAGCACTAGTGCTCCCCATGGTGAAACACTGGGTTTAATGTACCCTTTATCAAGTAGTTCCTGTAATTGGGTCTTCAATTCTTTCAACTCAATTGGGGCCATTCTATAGGGTGGTATTGATATTGGTACTGCCCTTAGTACTAAATCAATAGTGAAATCTATCTCTTTGGCACGTGGTAATCCAAGTAGATTATCTGGAAATAAATCTAGAAATTCTCTCACTACTGGTATATTTTCAAGTGAACTATTGGTGGTTACGGTGTTAGTCATATGTCTAAATATGCCTCACATCCACCCTTGATCATTCTAAATGCCTTGACAACGAATAGTAAATAGGCAGGTACAAGTTTTCGTTCATCTAGAAATACAACTCTTGGCTGGTCTGGAGACTCTAAAATTACTTCCTTAGTGAAACAATTCACTATTGCATGATGTTTAGTTAGCTAGTCTATTCCCAGTATCACATCAAATTCATACAGTGGCAATAAGATCAAATCAGCTTGCTATTTGGCTTAATCAATACATATTAAACAATTACAGCATATATTGTTCACAGCTACTATTGTTCCTAGTGGCCTACTCACAGTTGTATCAATTTCTAAGGGTTCATGCTTTTGATGCAGTTTAGATGTCATATGTGATGAAATAAATGAATGTGTGGAACCTAGGTCTATTAATGCATATGCTAGTACAACATAAATAAAAATATTACTAGTTACAACTTCTGGAGCATCAACTGCCTCCTGTCTAGTCATGGCAAAGACTCTGGCCTATGTGGGTGGTCTGGAACTCTAACCCTCATATCTGGTCACACCTCTGCCTGTTACACCAATCTTACCTCTACCTCTACCTTGTGCTACACTAGTACTACCCACTCTAGGTGCCTCCACTATGGCTACTGATATCCCTCTACCTCTGCCAATCTAGCTCTCTATGTATAGTCTCTATACATGTGATCTAATAACCCACAGAAATAATATGCTCCTGTGTGCATTCTGCATTCACCTGTATATTGTCTCCCATAATAAATACAAGTAGGCCTCTGCTCCATTTATTGACTTTGTCCTCTGCCAGAATAAAATGAAGTCGCAGCATGACCTATGAAGCCTGAGTATGTACCTCTATTACCAGACTGTGATGGTAAGAATCTACCCCTCTTTCCTTGTCTCTTACTGGACTCTGCAGAAAATTCTCTTGTTGCCTTTCTAGATTGTTGTTCTACAGCTTCTTTCATTAATCTTTCTACCCTAATTGCTACAGCTCTAAGTCTGGTGTAGTTATTGAGATCAGTAGCTGTGATTCTATTTCTGACTTCATATCTGAGGCCTCTCTTCAAATTTTCTGCATTTGTCTCTTTAAGTGGAGACCATAAAAGTGGCATAGTGGGAGAGTTTATTAAATTGCACTTCATATTCAGCTACTGTCATGTTTCCCTACTTTAGATTCAATAACTCCCTTCTCTTCTCATCTTTGTATACATCTGGCATATAATTATTCTGAAATTCCCTAAGAAAGTCATCCCAAGTTAGAATATGAGGCTGTAAATCATTGCCAGGAACTGTCTCTCACTAGTCATATGTATTACCCTGAAGTAAATATACTGCACAATCAAATTTTTCATTTGGAGAACATTTAATCATATTCAATATTCTCTGTGTTCTCTTGAGCCGGGTCTCAACCTCTGCTGGGTCAGTAGTACCATGAAAATCAACTGCACCCTGTTTCCTTAACTTATCATAATCTCTTTCCCTTTGCTTCTCTAGCCCCTGTATTTCCTGCTCTAGGTTCTCATAGGGTATCTCTACATGTGATGATTGGGATGCATGTACTGAAGTCCTAACTCCTAGTACAAGCTGGTCTCTATGTGGGTGATAAGATGTCTCATATGAATGATCTTTGACCTCTCCCTCTCTCCCTAGTGAATTGTGTGACTGGTCCAGAATAAAGTTGGCATCTAAACCAGTCTGACTTGTGAATACCATATTTCACAAAATATATAATAGATTAAGGTTCTATTTGTAACAAAATTTAGCTAATACCTAGATCTATAACTTTAAGTTTTGACAATTTACAAATTTTGTCTATAAATGGCTCAAAATAGGCAAACAACTGACTGGACTTGCACTGGGCACTAAGCAGATAGCTCAAATTATGGAGTAGACATGATTCCTTCACCATAACTCAACATATACCAAGAATCTAATAGCAAAATTTAGTATATAGCTAGATAACACAAAGAACTATAACTTTCATGTTTTGAGTTTCCTCAATTGCAGATTCTATCATATAGAAAAAGAGCCAAAATTGTAGGTGATTCAACTAGTGTCCTTACCCGAACCAATCTCAGTAATATGCCAATATCTTTTTATATACGCCAAATCCTATAAAAATTTATATAACCACAAACCTAAGACAATCACCTACAAGTTTTATGTTTTGTGTTTCTCCAAAATCAGTCTCTAACATGAAAGAAATGGAGCACAAATATACTACCCCCAAAATAGAATTCCAGAATCCAACTACAACACTTGTATGAAAAAGATCACCATCTTCTATCCTTAATAAAAAAAAATAGCAAGATAAGAATAATATATGACTTACTTATGATTATATGGTCTGATTATTGCTGGAAATTTGAGAGAAAAATGAAAAAAAAAAAATGAAAGAAGAAGGAGAAACTATAGTTGGAATAAGGATAAGGCAACAGCCTTACAATGACCCAAAACCGACTTAAACTTATTATTATTATTATTATTATTATTATTATTATTATTATTATTATTATTATTATTATTATTATTATTTACATGTACCTAGTCAATAAAAGTATTATCTAATCACATAATCTACTTTAATTAATTTAACTATATCAAATTTTATTTATTTCAAATTGATCATTTTATTTAATTTCATTTTCAATATCTTGTGTCTTTATTTAAATTATAACTAGACACGTGTGACTTATTCCTATTGCAATAAACCAACCTATGGCAAGTCTACCTCGTGAACACGTTCAAGCCAAAATCTATATGTGTGCATGTATTTCATATGAATGACATTTATAAAATAAACATGTTCAAATGGAATGCATGTATGGACGATCGAGGATGTTATATATACTCAGTCAGGTTAGCTGAGCCCTAATTTGGGTGAGTACGCTTGACTTGAAGGAGCTCAAATGAGCATACAGATTACAATTATACTTAGTCAAGTTGTTGACTTTGGTTTGGGTAAGCATGATTGACTTGAGGGATCTCGAATGAGCATAAATATTACAGTGGATGAGTATGATGACTAGGTCACCTACTTAACTCCTACTTCCGTACAGTCCGGGAATGAGGCTTGGATTATTTGTCAAAGTTGATTGATTGAAAGAAAGTGAATAAGACAGACATGTTGAAAAGTAAAAAGTCATAAATGACCAGGATAAATGGTATGAACATATGAAATATATTTCGTGCATTAGGGAAATAATTAATGCATGAGTTTTATATGATATATGTATAAGTAGAGCTGGCAATTCGTGTCACGTCTATTATGTCTTATTTTGTATCATGACTTATTGTGTTGTGTCTTATTTTGTATCATGTTTTATTTCGTATCACGTCTAATCATGTCGTGTTGTATTGTGTCTTGTATACCTGTTATACTACACAAAACTATTTGACGCGATCAACTAGACATGTTTATATGTGTATATATACATGATACGAGACATGATTGTACATGAATATTAATATAATTATAAAAATAATGTTATACAATACTTATCTATATATAAAATATACTAATACAATTTATTTTAACATAATTTATTATATATAAATATATTATAAATATTTAAATTATTATAATCGTGTTTAATCGTGTCTTAACAGGTTAAGCAAGTAAAATCCATTTATGATACGTTTTTTTGTGTGTCTTAAACGTATTGACACGGTTATGATCCATATCCGTTAAGTTAAAACCTATATTCGTCTAAGTCTGTGTCATTTAATCATGTCGTATCCCAAATTGCCAGCTCTATGTATAAGTAGGGGCATGTAATATGACATGAATATGAGACTGCATTTTTTTTATTTTCCATGAATATGATAAAATGTTCACATGCCATGAGATATGATGTCATACATGATTTATGCTATATTTTATATGAATGCATGAGAAAATTTCAATGCTTATATGTACCACTAAGCTAGAGATAGCTTAGCGTGGATTTTTCTCACGCATGTCAAGGAGCTTGTAGATAGCAAAAGTTGATAAAGAGAAGCTAGTCAGAGCCCATATCGAGTGCAAATATTTGTGACCCGGTTTGTGGGTCTATCTTATCATGTTTTTATATTTTGTGTAAACATTCATATGTGGGTAGTATTTGTAGCTTATATGTAACACATTTATGTTATATATTTTGTACATGCATGGGGCTAAAAGCCCAAAACTATATGCTAAGGTATATAATGTGTGAAAAAGGAAAAAAAATATGAGCCATTATACTGAGTAATCAAACATAAGAAGCACAAATACTGGTATTTTATCTATATAATGGGATTGTTCCTTTTATAGGGTGATATAATAGGCATCCTCTTTTTATATAGGTAGGGCGTCATACCAAGTGTTTAAGGCTAACACTTAAACCATTATTAACAATTAATGAAATGGAAATTAAGAAAACAAATTGCAAGAGTTTTGGCACTTAGAAAATAGTTGGGTGAATTAAATGGCCTTTTGGTATGGTATTTATACTGATTACCCACCAATTAGTCCTTACAAATGTGTGTCATAACTCTCTCTAACGTTATCTCATAAATGCATTTAATGCTGTCTAAAAAGCCTGTGTCCCGGTTGGAAGTAAGTTGTCACAGTTGGGATTGTCCACGTGGCATCAGAGGATTAGATGATAGTTCTAATAGCTAGTCCCTGGTCAAATTTCTCGGTCGGGAAAGAACTATCCTAAGCAGGATGCTCATTTAAAAAAGTTGGACCTGTAGCTTTGACTTTTGAAAATCAAGCATCTCCCGGTTGGGACACTCGTCCCGAGAGGGATACTAGTCTAGTCAACTTGGCCATTTGACTTTCAGTGATGACGTGACTTCTCGGTTGAGGCTCTTTCTAACGGTCATGACTTTTCAAATGTCCCGATCGGGACTCCATGTGTCCTAGGTAGGATGGCACTTGTCTCGGTTGTGGTAATTCATTTTCTTGAGCGGGATTCTTTACTGGAACTCAAAGGCCTTTTATCCCGGCCGTGATACTATTCTCCCGGGAGGGATAATTATCCCGAGTGGGACTTACACGTCCTCAGCCTTTGAGTTATTTGTTCATATAGCAAATGAATGTCAATTAACTTGAAACTTAAAACACTATCAAAACAATACTAAAAGAGAACATTAGTAATATTTAATTTTGAGGGATACTATAAGATAATAGGATGTTGATCTATGATAAAATCTATTTATGTTGGACATGATTAAAGACATATGTTTTGATATAAGAAATACCTATTTGTTATTATAAATAATTATGAATTATTTATGACAAGTCTCATATAAAGAAAATATGTATACATGGTTAGGAAATACATGTAAATTGTGATTAATAACAAATATGATTGTATGAGAAATATGAACAATTATAAATAGTTGTGTTGTGATCAAATTGAATGAGAATGAACACATGTTTGATATAGATTAATGGTATGAGATGAGTTTTATACTCTAGATAAGTTCTACGTGAATGAAAGGGAGGAAACACAAAAAGTTCTTAAGTGCCTATTTTTTGTATTAGGACTAGTGTTAGGATAGATGATATATGATATATCATTCAGGGTTCTTATGATACTGTAATTTTTCTTTCATGCGTTATGGGAAAGGTGCCCTAAGCTCTTGTGAGCACCCTTGACCCATGGACGAGGTGGCCCAAGCTCATGTGGGAGCTCTTCTCCCTTACTAGCAAGATCATTTACTTTCTCTATCAAATTGGCCCAAGCTCATGTGAGCGCACTTGACATAAATGTTCAAACAAGTTGTCACAGACATATGAATAGGATGACCTAAGCTTATGAAGGTTCTCTTATTTACAACCCATATCTAGATAGTTCAGGTGTCGAGTAGTTAGGTAATTAAATATAAAATTAATGGTGAGTTATGAAATGTTACAAGTTCAAAATGGTTACATGATTATGGCTACGCAAACTTGTTGTTATCATAATATGATTAGCATGATCATGATGATAAAATGAATAAAGTATGTATAAGAATAATTGTGAGTGATGTTTGATTGCCATGTTATTTGTGTATATGTATGGAAAGATTTTTATGATTATATGTACTATTAAGTTTTTAGTAACTTAGCATGTAGGTTTTCTTACACGTAGGTTTGGAGCCGCTAGGTAGTAGAAATGACTTGAAGAAAAGGACAAATCCATCATAAAAGTAAGAGTTTAGTCATGCATATTCTACTTATGCTCAATCATTTGGGATAACTAGACAGTTATTAAATTAAGTTTTATTTGATTAATTTTTTAAAATGGAATTTTATATAAGGATGTACTAAGTGGGCGAGTTTTGGCCCAGGATCTCAGTAATCGGTCATTTTAATTAAGGATTTGAACAAGTAATTAGTTATATGATATATGTATATGATACGATATACATGCTTGATATGATTAAGTTAAGTAACATTAGAAAAATTTTAATTTGAACATAAAATAAAGGTTTAACTAGACATAGTTGGGTAGCATTCTCCAGCATTGTAGGACTATTACGTGACAAGGTGTTACATGTGTCTGCATCCAGGATTTCTTTTGATATTGCATTTGTATATTGCATAAAATATGTCTTGGTTATGGTGTTTAGTATTTATAGAGTAATTTTCTGATACTATAATCGAGCATCTATTGGCTAAATTACTTCTCTAATTTTCTTCATTTTGCTAATATGTCAGCCTGTGGCAGTTTTGCTGAAGGTTATCCTTTGGCTGCACATTTATGCAAATTGGCATTATCTTGATATCTGTCTATCTTTTCTTCATTTCCATATAGAAAGAGAGGCTTGTGCTATATTCAATTTTTAGGAGTGGATAGTACTCTTTAAGCTTGTACTAGATATCAATGATGTTGATATCTCTGGTTTTTTTTTTTTTTGAGGTGGTTGTATAAAATATCCAGCAAATTGTCAAATGATGTATTATTTTGCAAGAGTATGCCATTTACTTTGAAGTCGGTGTAGTTCATATTTTCATCCCACCTTTTTCTATGATGTATGACTAATGAAATGTCTTCTATTGTTCCTTCCTGTAAATTTCATATTTGAGAATGAAATAACTATTATAAAGCAATAGATTATATGTTATATTTCTTCCATTAAATTGAATGAAGTATGGAGAATGTAAAGCTAAGTATTTGTCACCTGGTATTCCTTGAGTGTACTATAGGTATACTAGAGGTATACAAGGACAACGTAACATGTTTGTATGTAGTTGTTAGCAGAGATATCCCCAAGCTATTGTAAATGTATACAAGACTTTTATAAGTTGTGTATAGTTTACTTGTTAGTAGAGATATTCCTTAGATATGTCCAAAATATACTGGACTTTATAGGCATTGTCCCTATGGTTCTTTGAAGGTTTTTAAGCCTCTAAACATAAGACCTAACACCTTAGAGAGAGATTTGAACAAGGATTTAGAGCTTTTCCTCAAGGAAGAAGAAGGAGTAAGAGAGAGAAAGCTTAGGGCTTGAATGGAACTCGGATTCTCTACCTTCTCAGAGATGATTTCGGGCTTCAAGAGGTAAGGAGACATGATTTCTTTATCTTCTTGTTATGATTTTGGGGTTTATGAGTATGGTTACCTGAAATAGGTAGAGACTCATTTGCTAATGGGTTAGATTGAAGAGTAATCTTGGGTTTGGTTGAAAAAAATCTCACTTTGATGCTTTAATAAAGATGGGAGCACATTTTTAGTAAGGGTTTAAGTGTTTAAAAGACCTATGTTGCCCAAACAATCACCAAGAAGGGGGGGGGGGGGGGGAGGATGAATTGGTGGGAAGTTAAAAAATTTGCACTTACAAGATAGTAAAAGAAAAGGAGAAGATTGGGACATGAATTTTATAGAGGTTCGGGTGTTAACTAACCCTACTCCTCTCCCCAACTTAGATTGGGTATTCACTAATCTAATCACTTAGATTATAATCTTTGGAGTTTTAACAAGCTCACTCCTAACTAGGTGTTTTATCAAGGCTAACACTCAACCAAATTTCCCTTTTGCTTTATGGCTCACACAACAACCAATTCCTTGTAATTTGGTTCACACTACCCAATTACAAGACAACCCAAGTGTTTTAAGATTAACACTTGAACCCTTATACAAAAACAATTATTGAAAGGATTTGAAAAAATAAATTGCAATAGCTTTGGCACTTGTTAAGTTGTTAGATCTAATTAAATGGCCTTTTGGTAAGGTATTTATACTGATTACCTACCAATTAGCCGTTACAAAGTGGTGCCATAATTCTCTCTAACGTTCTCTTACAAGTGCATTAAATGCAGTTTGCAGAGAGAGGTGTCCTGGTGGGGAACCATGCTTTCCCGATCGGGAAATACCTAATTGTAATACGTGGCAGCTTCTGGTTGGCTGAAAATCCCAACGACTAGTTTTTATTCAAGTATCCCGGTCGGGACTCCATGTGTCCCGGTCGAGACTTGCCCGATGATGCCACTGCCAGTAACTTGGGTCTTCTTGGCTTTCAATGAGTCCCGGTCGGGACTACTATTCCCGATCGGGACAGAAGTTAGTTTGACTAAGAGTGTTTTGACTTTCTGATGATGTTGCACACTTTGGTGGTATCTCATTTTCAACGGTCACATCTTTTTGAATGTCCTGCTCGGATTGCGGCCATTCTCGGTCGGGACATACCATGTCTCAGTCTGCTTTTGCTACTGGAATTGTTGGGTCAACATCTTGTAGAGTTTTTCGGTCTGGACACTTGCTTTGCTATGTCCGCACTGCAATCCCAGTCTGGAAAATGCCGGTCCCAGTTGGGACATACCTTTTCCCAGTCTGCTTTTGCTACAGGAACTTTGAGGCACTTAGAGATAATGTTTTTCCGGTTTGGACATGTCACTTCCCAGTCTGGACTTGTGTCTTGGTAAGGAGTTTCTTGTCCCAGTCTGGAGTTACATGTCTCTATGAAATTCTTGAGTTGTCAATAAGGAAACCTTAACCAAATGTGTTGAAACTTTGAACACTATCAAAACAACACTTAACAAGAATATTAGTAATAATTAATTTGATTGTCAAGATCAAAATAGAGAGCAATCACCCTACGGTTAACGATCTCCCCCTCTTTGATTTTGACAATAAAACTAGGCAAAAATATTAAATTGATAGTTCTATAATCAAATTAACACATTAAGTAATATGTATTCAAAGTTTCATA
>CATIWF010115829.1:0-54520 GCA_949630135.1 Balakata baccata
ATAATTCAATGTAAAAGTGTTCGTATATCGGTTTGGTGTGGATTGAATATAATATTCAATCCAATTAAAAATTTATCAATCCAATCTACTAACACGAAAAAACCAATCTAATTCAAATCACGATTACATATTGGATTGAATTGGTTTTCAATTTAATTTTATGTACTTTTTACTTTTATTTAATAATAATATGTGGTTTGTGTGGATTGGGATAGATTTGCAGATTAAAATATAAAAAAATTCAATTCACTCTACAAATTCAGTTTAAAAAAAAAAAATACAAAACAATATCCAATCCACCACAAATGAAAAATCATGGTTTGATTGCAGGTTGGTGTTGATTGGTTTGGTTTAGACAGATAGAGCATTTTATGAACACTCCTAACTAAATACATGTCATTGAAATTATTGCATTTGTCTGTGTACGTGATATATTGAATGTAACTCTCGCTAGTGAGGGCCTAGTTAAACATATGCATAGATGGCATATTATGAACATGAGAGGTGCATTGTGAGGATATGAGAGTATAAATGGGGTATTTGTACAAATATTGAAGAATTTTTAGCTTAAAAATGGTGTTGGAGGTCAAAATAGAGTGAAAAAAAAAACCCCAAGTTATGAGATAGTCACATCCATGACTATATGAGTCAAGGTCATGAATATATAAGTCATGGCTATGACCATCGAGTTTTGTGGAAATTTCTTGAGGATTATAAGACAGTTTGTTGGCCATTAGAGTGTCATGGCCATGACTCATCTATTATATAAAGAGGTTGCACCACCATTCTTAATTTCAAATTGGCTTTTCATCCTCAAAATCCTAAGACATGATCCCCTATACCTAGGGACAATATCCTAGTATATCTCTATGAGTTAAGTGTTTAAACACCAAAACCCAAAATTAAAACCAAGATTGAGCAAGAATTGAAGGTTTTGCAAATATAAAGAGAAGTTGGAAGAGAGAGAGGAAGTTTGAGCAAGAAGAGAGTTTGGTTTTCCCTCATGTTCAGTCCTATTTTCTGCCTTTGAGAGGTAAGAAAAACATATTTCTCTAACTCCTTATGATGATGTTGAAGTTATTTGCTGAGTTGCCTTGTTTAGGTGAAGAGTCATGGAAGTGGGGCTTAGATTGAAGAAAGGTGATGAGTTTTTTTGAAGGAGATTGTTCTTTGAAGTTGGGTTGAGCAAGAAACCACAATATTAAGCTAGAATCATGCATAATAATCTTAGTTTAGGAATAATGGGATTAGGTTTATAATTATGTATATTTCCATAGACTTAGAATTAATGTTTGGTTATGCTTATTTTAGGAAAACAAGTTGAAGAGGAAGGTAAAAATTAAGGAGGGTAAAAATCAAGGAGGGTAGATAAGCTCTTTATTTTGGATTTTAGTGAAGTTCTATTGAGGTTTGTACGTATATATATTTTGATTGTGTATTTGTGTGCTTAAATGAGAAAATTATGTGTTATGGTATATTTATGACTATGGGAACAATTGTATGACTTGTTATACATTAAATGAATTGTTGAGAATATATTAAGTGGCATGTTGAAAGTATATTTGGGTAAAATAGAGTATGTTGGCATATAGAATCATTAAATGAACATAAATATGTTGACTTGGTTGTTCGGTATGTTGGTGAACCTTGAAATGTTGTTAAAAGTTGTGGAATTTAATTAAGATTCATTGGTTATGAATATGTGAGTGTTATATGCCTTGAAAGAAAGGCTTAAAACTTGGAAAATTGAGGAATTATCAAGGTTATAAAAATCAGTCCAGCTAACGAACCAAAAAAGGCAGTGAGTCAAAAATTTATGGTCGAACTAGAATTGAATTAGGATCGAACCAGTTTATATGAAATTTTTATAAAATATAATGTCTTATATATAATAAGATATAGTATGTTTCATAGATTAAAAAAAAAAGATAAGTTATTGAATATTATTTTTAATCTACAAAATTGATAGAAAGTGATCAATGTATCATTTTTATCAATGTAAATAACATTTTTTTATAGGAATCAAAATAATTTTAAAAAATAATTTATGTAAAATTTTGTAATATTGCATATTAATATTGAAAATACAAATATTGAAATTCAATTTTATCGAGGATATATAATTTTTAAATAATGTGAATAATTAAAATAAATATTTTTTATGATATATATTACTGATATAATTAGTAGCAAGAAATACTATTATATATATAAATAATTAATTTTTAGATTAAAATAATTTCTTACATGAATGAAAATAATTTATGCTAAATTTTTTAAAATTATATATATACTTGTAGAAGATTGACAGAAGCTCCCCTATGGGGCTGTTGCAATATTATTCCTTTTACACGGGTTCTAGTGGCATGAGAAGCATCTGTATTATTTTTTCACAAAACAAAAGCAAGAATTCTCCACCCGCCAAAACCGTTTGAACGGTCCGGATCAGCCGGTTTGTGGTTAACTCGGCCGGTTTGTTAGTTTTTGGCACCCTCCTGGTTTGCACTATCAAAACTGACCAGTCTAAACTCCAGCTTCCGATTTTCCAATTGAACCGGTTAGGCTAGTCCAATTTTTATAACTATAGAAATTATAGAGTTATGACTGTGACTCTAAGAGTCATGATCGTGACTAGTATACCGAAGTAATACAAAATGGATCCCAACTGAAGTCACAACCAAAGTCACAACTTTGGTCATGCCCATGACTCATAGTGTCAGGCCCGTAACACTGTCTAATGGCAAATTTTATGTATTTTTATGAATTGCAAACATGATTTAAGCATGTCATTCACCCTTTACATGTGGTTATATGAGAAATTATGGTATGAATACAAGCTATGGATGTGTGAATGCACTTTGTATATATAAATGCAAGATGTATATTGATTGTCTTGTGAGAATATATTGGAAATAAATATATAATGGCTTTAATTGCCCATTTCTCAACCTGTGAACTAACTTATGATAGATGATGCACCATTAAAGAAAAAAGCGGTACCGATGTGGACATGATTTAAAAACATGGTGACTTTAGCTCTGTGAGTGCCTCTGATTCTGTTTATTCGCATATGATGATGTATACTCAGTCAAGTTGGCTTTAGCTACGTGAGCACTCTTGATTTGAAATTTTAGTAAGTAGAATAACTTTAGCTCTATGAGTGTCTCTATTCCACACTCCGTATCTGGACAATTCAAAAATGAAATATGGACTAATTAAATGAAAATGAAAATGAAATATGGAAATTTATTAAATGGTATAAGAAACGAAGTGAAAATGGTAATGTAATATAAATTTAATTGTTGTATGAGTTTGACATGTTTACTTTTCTATGTTATATATACAATGATTTGTATAAAATATGTCATGATATATTCGTATGTCATGAGAGAACTTAAATATTTATATTTACCACTAAGTTAGAAATGATTTAAACTCTCGCAGATTTTAAAACTTGTAGATAGTGAATTTAAAGTTGATAAAGAAAAGATAAAACTCATTTAAGAGACATTTAAGACCCAATTTGTTGATTGGTGCTTTTGTATTTAGTTTTAATCATGCATATGGGTTATAAACATATCTCGTTTATGGTAAAAGAATGTGGTTACTATGTTGATACAGTTTGTATAAGTGGTTGTGTATGGGGCTCCCATGAACCGGTTATTTGATGATCGTAATAATGTACCATGCATATATATGATATGAATAGATAAATGACAACCGGATTTGCGTGTCTAATCGGAATTGTATATATGAGTTAAACTATAATGTGGAAAAATTTTTAATTCAGACAGATAGTCTCGCTAATTGTATAGCATTCTATTTATATATTGGAATTATTAGGTGCGACGTAACATTAAATTTATTTAAGAATTTCTTTAATTTACAGCAGTGATTGGGTGCACATGTATTATTATGACAATCACAATTGTGAATTTGAGACTCTTTTTATTCTAAGAGCATTTTATGCATGAAACTATATGACAATTTTAAATAGTAATCTCTACTGCTACATAAATAAAATTTCAATTTAATTTTATAATTGACATCAATTTTAATATATTCTATCCACTATAAATAATTAAAATGTTAAATTTTTTTATTGTCAAATAAATCGGATTTAATTGTAATAATTAATTAATATTAAAACTAATAAATTTTATAAAAATTAATTATAAAACTTAAAAAAAATTAAAGGAACTACGCAATATTTCATTTATGGAATAAAATACATAAAAATTTACAAAAATTATTGCTGCTACTATTATTATTATTATTATTATTATTATTATTATATGAAATTAAGTTAATAAAAAATTAGTATACTATTAAATTTTTTAAATTAATTAAATTTAGTTTTATATCAATTATATTAATAATTATATTTATATTATTGAATATAATTAATTATAATTAACTTAATTTTCTACTTTATATTATGAAATTAAACTCATCAAATTAATCATATTTTTAATTTTATATTAATGACTTTGATTTATATCAATAATTATATTTATATTATTAAGTATAACTAATTTATTAACTTCACTTTATACTTTATATTAATATATCTAATTAATTAATTAATTATATTAGGTATTAATTATATACTAATTATACTCAGAATTAAATATTAATTAATTAAAAAATATTAATTAATTATTTATTTAAATTTTTATAAAATAATATAAGTGGGATCCGTAAAAATTCTCTATTCAATTGAAATTGTCTTTCTTAATTTTCAAATTACAAGCTACCAAAATAGTCATGCAATTGTATTCACAATGCTACAGAGGATTTTGCAATTTCATATGATTGCGGATAATGATGCTCCAATACCCACCAACCAATATTGGGTGCATATGCGTCCTATTTGCTAGAACAAATTTGGTATTTTATCCGATTTATTCCAGATTTTCGCTTTCGATTGATTAATCCAAAATTTATATTCATATTTTTATTTAAAACTGCAGCTAATTTAATTTTTATAATTTCAAACTCTAAACTAATTAATTTTTTATAATTAATACATCTAACTTGGTTTAAAACAACCAGAGTAAAAATTGCTTAAATTATTTTTTTATAAACATATAATATATATATATATATAATGATTATTTATAGGTATCATATAATTCGTATTACGTCTCTCGTATTTTTTGTATACATTTAGAATATAAAAAAAAAATCAACATATACTATATTTATGATATGTGGGTTATGTGTTTACGTTTTGCATATAGTATATTCACGATATGTGATTTATATGTTTATTTTTTACATATTAAGTGATTTATATGGTCATTATATATATATATATATAAAAGTATCATATAATTTGCATTGTGCCTCTTTGCATTTTTATGTATATATTTATAAGTTAAAAAAATCAATATATATTATATTAATGATATGTGAGTTATGTTTTACCTTTTACATACTTTAAAAATTGAAGTAAATTGAATTATTATATAATTAATATGTAAAAGATATATAATTTTTTAATAAAAGTAAATTGAATATAGGGCAATGATTTTACTCAATCTTCAATTTTTTTTAATTAATCTTATTCATAGTACATTCTATTTTATGCAAAATGTATCATTTTAAAGGGAACAAAAAAGGAAGAAATAAAAATAATAAAGAAAAAGATACAAAGAAATAAAATTACAAAAATAATTTTAATAAATTACAAAAATAAAATCATTTTAATACAAATTGAATAAGCAAAATTAGACTTTTCGCACAATGTGTACTAAATCACTAAGGAGCAAATAGGGGTGTGCATGCAGTTAATAGAACAAAATTTTATAAGTAATTGAAAATTTTAGAACTTTTAAAATATTAATTGAAACCAATTAGAATTTATAATTGAAATTTATCGGTTATAAATAGTGGGTCATATAGCATCACCTTTTTAAATATAATAACTAAAATAAATCAAAAAAATGAAAAATTTATTATCAAAATAATCAAATTTTATCAATTGGATTGTACGGTTAAAATTGGAACTGTTCAACCCTAGGAGCAAGAGTAGGAGAGCATAATATGACTTTTCTTGAAACACATGGAACTGTGTTAGATATATTTAATATCTAATTGTTTCTGTGAATTTATTAATTTAGAAATAAAAATATATTATAAAATGAAGAGACTTAAGAATATGATCAATTTTTTATTTAAGTAAAATTTTATTAATTAATTTAGTATAAATAATTAATGTGAGCCAGATAATAATATGGGTGTGATGGACGGCTCATGATTATTATATTATGTGGACTAAATCTTTCTTGTTACTGACTCTTACCCTATATAAAGTTGGATAGAGATAAAAAAATGAATAAAATTTTAAAATTTCATCATTTTGAGTCAGAAAACGGGATAAATTTTTAATGTAATCTTATTCAGATTGTTCCTGCAATGATAAATAGGGTGAAATCAAGTTCTTTTATATGTCATCTATCTCGATTAAATTTGTTTTATATTCTAAATTTCATATATTAGATTCTGGATTTAATTATCTATATCCAATCACTTGTGAAGAGAGGCTGATAAGACAGCTCCTGGGAGAAGAAGAATTGGCGAATTAATGAAATGGAAAAAGAAATTGGAGAGAGAATTCTAATGAATAGGATTCTTAAAAATGAATCTCAAAAAAAGAATTTTAATGCATGTCTCTAAGCCCTAATATTTTTGATAAATTTCATTGATTGAATTGACTTATTTCTTTACATACAAAATTTTTTGGTAGCATGTGAATTTCAGTTTCTTCTATGCACATATTATTATCACTGAATTTGGCAGAAATACGATCTGTTTGTAATTAAAAATTATAAGTTAGTGATCTAATAGTTAATATAATTTTTGTCTTACTATTTATATCCAAATTAATAAATTTATGAATAATTTTCCAAATTAATTATTCATGTCATTGCATTTATAAGTGTCATATTAGAATTGTTATATCATGAACTTGAATTTATGTAACCACATGCACTAAAGGCGTGTTTGCACAAGTAGCAATATAAAAAAATTGCTTTCATTTTCTACTAAAACGGCGTTAACTCTCATTTTCTTCTAAATCTCATCATCTCCTAAACTTCAGAAAATACTCCAAAAGTATGACTCTCCCTCTCCAAAAAAAAAGGGCACACTATTCACTGTTCCAATAAGTTTATGATTACAGTTTTATTCCTAAATACAAAGAGATTCATTAAAAATATATGGTAGGTACAAGTTCAATTGTTGCAAAACAACCCTGGTTATAAAAAGTGAACTAATTAATATTTCTTTAAATTCATTATTTAACAAATATTAGTTCATTGTTTAACGGCTGTAGGTTCATTACTAAATAAATATTAGGTTCATTATTTAACAACGGAATTTTATTTAAATTCTTACAAATCAAATTCTCATAATTTACATTTTCAATTGAAATATATTCATCTATTAATAATCGACCAAAAAATCACAGAAAAACAAATCGAATAGAATAAAAAAAGGAAAAAACGAATAGAAGAAGAAGCAGTAGCGAACTGAGAATACAAGAACACGGAAAAGAAAATCTCTAAGAATCGCAGCAAACAAACAAATTGAGCTAAAAAAAAAATCTCTTACAAAATGAAAGAGGAAGGAAAATAGTATGCAAAAACCAAAGTCTTCTTAACATATGTTAACTTTCAAAAAAGCTAAAGTTTAATTAAAAAAATTGTGTTTAGCACGTATGACTAGGGATGATAACGGATAGGATATCCGTGAAAAATGCCGTACCCTAACCCAAATCTGATTATATATACATTTACTCGTATCCGTCTCAAACCCGATTAATATTACCCGAACTCATTTAATTACCCGTTTATCATTAAAAAATTTAAAATAAAATTCAAACTAAATAAATAATTAAAAATTAATAAAAATATATAAACAATCTATTATAAATTACTACAAAATCAAATAAAACAAACAAAATAAAAATTCAACACATTTAAATTAAAATAATTCATCAAATCGTATAAAAATAACATTAAAACAATAAAATTTAAATATTCTACATTATGATAAAAAAATTATATTTCAAATTTTCTACTTTCATTACATTTTTAATTCAATAACATATAAAAAATAATTAATTATATCATTACATTCAATAAATTACAATAATATATATTGGATTTAGCGGGTAACGGGTACCTGAAAATCTCTACCCCCCTCAAAATCCTAATAGAATTACCCATTAAAATTTAAACGCGTTCGAATTGAGCGAATATCTACAAAATTCATACTTGCTATCATCCCTACATATGAAGATCCATGGATCATATAGCTCCATGCATCAAGTTCCATGGAATAATTTGCTATCATATAGACGCTTGTAATTGCAGTTGAAAGGGGATAAAGACCCATCCCCTAATATCAATAATCTACATGACTTGATTTGCCACGAATTGGATCCATTCAATTGACAGTGGATTTTGATCACAGCCTGAACTACAAAAATCATTTTATTCCTTGCCTCGCATGCAAACCCGTCCACCTATATTATTGTATATATTACAATCTAATTTAATACAGATATTCTTTTGAAAGTAAATATTATTTGTACATTTTCTACTTATTAAATCATAATTTTGTATGTATTCGTTCATATTTCCTCATAGTAATAAATATTAACAAGCTGAACTTCCAGAGGCAATGTCTTTCTAATTTTGTTTTTTTCTTTTTGGGGAATTGAAATTAATCCAAAAGGGCAACAGAAGGAATAAATTTGTCATTGAACACCAACTTCACCAAACACAAATACTATAATCTACACAGACACCATTCGGTCTTAGAATACAATTACACATTCTTCGTTCAGTACAATAAGCAGTTCAATTCTTACTTCATTTTCTAAAAACTGATCTCGGAAAAACAAATACCTCCCCCATAACAGTTGCTCAGTAGTATGCTTTTCGAGGATTGTTCTGTAGAGATGCCAGAGACAAAATCGTTAAAGTTTGCAACTTTAAGGAGAGAATGACATTAATAATATGGCCAAAAAAGGATCAATACGACTAGTTCGAACAAATATAGGACAAATAAAAGAGCAAAAGTAGATCTAATACCAGAGGATTTGGTCTGTAACGATAACCAAGCATCATCCGCTTCTTATACTGCTCATATATATCATCTTCAGGAGTCACCTCCCCAGGATGTTGAGCTCCAACACCCAAGTTGTTCATCTTTACATTACCAGCCATGATAGGATCTGCCATTCCACTTTTGGAGCTCCCCAGACCTTCGCCTGTACGCAACACAGAACCAATTAACAGGTTTCTTCCTTAGGCGTTAGGAAATTGTTTTACACAAACAGGCAAGTCTATGAAAGCTTCAGAAGCTTTTGTTTTTTTTTTTTTTTGAAACGATAAGTAATCGCCCAATTCAAGCAGCAAAAAGTTTTGCTCCTCAAATTTAATGCCAAATAAATAAATAGCACATCTTCAAATAATTCATGCAAAATGCAGTCAGATTTTGGCAAGCAGGTTACTGCCAATATTTCTGAAAACACATGCAAATATCTAGGAACAAAGTTACAATTCATTTGCTGAATTTGTATAATGAGAATCTAAACTTCATTTCCAACCTCTATTAAGTTCATTTAAACTGCTCTTGATATCCATTACCTTCTATTCATTCAAACTGTAAACAAAAATCAAGGCAATCCTGACCCTGAATTTTTAGAAAATGCAACAGAATGTCAGTATTTCATTACCTCCTCACATCTAGAGCCATAATCATGGACAAGTAAACTAAACATCTCAATATTCTGTGCAATTGTTTTGCATACAATTAACAATAAAAAAAATTCAGATTATCTGTTTTTCTCTTGATATCCATTACCTTCTATTCATTCAAACTGTAAACAAAAATCAAGGCAATCCTGAACCAGAATTTTTAGAAAATGCAACAGAATGTCAGTATTTCATTACCTCCTCACATCTAGAGCCATAATCATGGATAAGTAAACTTAACATCTCAATATTCTGTGCAATTGTTTTGCATACAATTAACAATAAAAAAATTCAGATTATCTGTTTTTCTGGGTTTACGTGTGCAAACATGATTCTGGGAGAATATCTGCTAGGCATGTGCACAAGCCGGCTTTCAAGTAGAGACATAGATAAATAGAGGGGGGGAGAGAGAGACACCTTCTTTCCAGCCCATTTTGGACAACAATTTATGACCAACATTATCAGCCTGGATTTTTGCTTTTTCTGCAGCTTCTCTAGCTGCTTTTTGTGCAGCCACGTCATCACAAGTTGCCAAGAATTTGTCAAGCTCTTCTGGAGGAATGTAGTCACCCATGTGATGACCTCGTTTTGCCGGAGCTGCAGTGCCAGCTAATCAAAGAAATGAGACCATTATAGAAAAATTTTATGACAATGAGACCATTGTAGAAAATATCACAAGGAAAGCAGAACTTTCCTGCTAACAAAATTATAATCTATGTTAACCTTGAAGAGAAGGAGGGGGTGGCATCTCATCCTTTGACTGTTTAGGCTGTCTCCTTCTCTCTTCCCGAGCAGCCTTCTTCATGTAATATTCCATCATTGCTATGGGATCTGTACCTTCTGGTGCACTCCTCTCCCCTACGATAAGAAATGTAAATGCAGCGGTCAACTGTTGGAATTAGGTGTCCTAGAATGAGAGAGAAATTAACAAGCAAACAATTATAACATTGCCAAACAAAAGACCAGTAGCTAGTGAAATACCAACTCGCACCACAAGATAAAGTAAATCCTTGTCTAAACATAGATATGACTGCTGGTAAACTCTAAGAACTTCCCTCCTCCGTATTGAACCTCATTCTAAAACCAAAGATAAATGAACCACATGACCAATAGCTTTTTTTAAACTATATCTAAACTTACGCTCATGGAACACTAGATCAATGTCGTGCAGTGTCAGGCATGGCACAGCCAAGAAAAGAGATTGAATTACAAAAGGATTATCCTCTATGAACATAGTATTAATTCTCATGCTTCATTAAAAACTATTGTACCATATGAAACAGTGATTAAAAGAATCTAGATGAAACCATGACCGAAAGGTTACTGAACATGTGTAAAATAGCAATCTGTATGACTCAACCTTCTAGTGGTTTTGACTTGATGTTATCAAGAAGAGTCCATTCAGTTAAACTTTGCTCAAGAGAACACCGGCATATTGGTAGAAAACAGTTCTATTGGTAAACAAGCAGAATTTAATGGTTTTTTGTCCACAGGAAAGCAAGTAAACTGAATACTCATGTCAACCCCTAAACAGTGGACGTTGTCCTATGCTATTACCAGTTCTTCCAGTTGATGCCGTCTGCAGTGAAGTACCCAAAGCCCCAGGCTCATCAGCAGCTTCATAAAGAGCTGAGGCAGGGATTTGGTAATTTGAATGCTGCTGAAAGGCCCGTTGAGAACCACTCGAGGATTTAGAAGCAGAAGAACTTGTAGCACCTGCACAAACAAAGCATTTCACATTCAAATTTCACTCTATACCTGGATGAGATTGGAATAGACTACCAGCACGAAATACAAACATACTTTTTTACTTTCTCAAAGCTTTTCAACTTTAAGCATATTTTATGGATTAAAGAAGTGGATATCATATGCATATCATGTCAAGGATAAGAAGTAAATACACAATATGTTTCTTCCATAAACTAACTCAAACAAGTCAGTGCCAGTTAAATGATCCCTTTTAATCTCCATTCAGTCTTCCAGTATAAATTATAATACGAATTTCAGAAGATAAGCATTGTGTAGCACAGATAACTTGTTCAGGATTCAGAATTCAGACTGCAATACCTAATTTGAGCAATAAAGAGAGACTTTGAAATATTATTTGAGAATTGAAGCTTCAAACAGTCTTCTCTTGAAGGTGAAGCGCATATGAACACATTCATAAATCCATTCATGGTTCTATTACATTAACAAGCTACACAACTCCATAAATGTTCACAAAAAAAGATCTTAATAAATGTAACTAAATAATAATACTTTAAAGGGGCAATTGTTACTGCTTTCCATAAGTATGAATCAACTTAAATTATGTTTGGACTTGGGACTTGGAAGTACAAGACAGAGATCCAAGTACAAACCACTAGCAGATACTTCAGACTCCTTGGTCTGTGAAAGAGCCCTCTCCTCTTCAGTAAGCCGAAATTCATAGTATTTATAGTCTGAGCAAGACTTGTCAAATAAAAATCTGCACCACAAATAAATCAAATATATATATTTCCCGAGTAAGCTTCTTATATATATATATATATATATATATATATATGTAAAAGCAATTAGCTTTGAAAATTTTTGAGCACATGAAAATTGATGCTCTACAGAACATACTTAAAAGGTGTATCTCCAGGATTCTTTTGACGTGTAATATGCTCAAATTGCCTTCCATTTTTAGCAACAAAACTTGCTAGTTTGTCTGCAACTTTCTTCGCTGTAGGATCACCAGGGGAAGGCGGTGCTGCACATCACTTATAAAACTGATTAATACCGAGAGCATGAACAAGGGAATTCAAATTACTCTTGTATCAGGCCTGCCATATATGCCAAATCTTTCATTGAAGAACATCTCTTTCCACCAATGTTGGTTGGTACTTAAGGTATAAGCTGCATTAATCAGACAAGAAATATTCAAGAATGTTTTGTCCTCTTCATGTGCCCACACAAGATCAGAGTAGATACCCAGATGATTGTTTGATTGCACTTGCTAAGTGAAGGGGACAAAGTGTAAATATTTTAAAACTCATCAAACACGCACTTTTTAGTTGTGCGCACACTGCTAAGATAATTAATAAAACGGCCCAGCTGCTTCAGGGAAAGGGAAAAGAAGACAGATTGTTTGAATTTTGGTCCATCATTTGCTTCAAAAGCGAGGAGATGGAAGAAAATAATAAAGCGATTCATGCAACACAAGCATCAGCAGACAGTTCATGAATTTCTAGTATGAATAAGGGCATACTAACAGCTAGAGGATTAAGTGAGAATTAAAGCCACGGTTGGTTGATGCAATGACAGTAGTAAGTCGTAAGGTTATGACAACATCATGCTAGATCACAAATCAAAGAATTTGTGATGACATCTTGTAAATCCAGGAGCCAACAATATCAAAAGATCCACATTCTTCTATAGCAATCCCTGCCAAAAGAAAAAGAATGTTTGTATAAGAAGTAATTACCAACATCCACTTGTCTTGATGATTGTTCAGAGGAATCAGATTGGCCCAACTTCTGTCGTTTTGCTGATGCATCATCTGAAATATTCCCAGCATCTGTTTCATCTTCATCTTCCTCATCTTCACCTAACTTAACTGCAGGAGCTACAATCTTTGATTTCTGCTTCAAGCTGAATGCAAGCTTTCCACCTAAAGGAGCCTGTGGAGTCTTGCTTGAACTATTAGACTTGAATTGCATACTTACTTTACCAGTGGAAGATTTAGAAGTCAGAGTTCCTGATAAAATTGTTTTGGGTTTGGAATCCTTCTCTACAGCACCTTTATCCTTGTCCCGGTCCTTCTCCTTCTCTTGCTGGAGTTGATTGAACCTCTCCATGAACGACCCATCATTAACAAAAAGACTAGAAGGTGCTTTTTTATCCATTGCCAAAGAACCAAATATGCACAGATAGTCTTCAGGAATCACTGTTTTACAAGTAAGCTTTAAAACAACTTAGATTTAGATGTTTATCTTTATGACTGAGCTTGTGCATATTTTTCATGCAGCAATGATCACAAACTCCGCACAAAAAGATAAGTAACATGTAAAAGGAAAGAAACTGACTTTCGCATATTTTTCACCAAAAACCTAATTCATCACCTAGACACCCACCAACTCAAAACCTAAACTTTCAGAATAGCAACTGCTGCACAACAAACACCAAGGACGAACGTTTTTAAACCTCTACAGTTGCACGTCTACTAATCCATATATTTTAGGGGGGGAAGAAAAACACTCCAGAACTAAATTTAATTCAATCTCTAGAAAAGCATTGAATGCTTGACTTATAAACAATAATAGAACATGAGGATCTAGTATAATATAATAATCAATAAAAATCAATATTTAAAGAACATATTGGTTTCATTCAGTAAATCCACCTCTATCCTAAACAATAATAACCCAATATATCCTATTTACACCGTCCTTACAGCATTTTCTTTTGAGAGAATATAAACAGCAAGCAATATTCAGATTTTCCTGAATGAAAAATAGGCTCAACGAAAAAACATCACCTTGTCCAAATCCTCGAATAGCTATAAACAATTCCTAAAGCTAGCAAACAGATCTCAATCTCTACATCTCTCCTTTCCAGCGTTAACAATTTCAATAAATTTCTCTTCACACTATCGTAGATCCAAAAATCGCACCACACAAACAAATTCCCAAAATTTTATAATAAAAAACAAAATATAATACAATTCCAACACACAGAAAGGGGGCAAAACCCATAAAATCCCTAAAATCATAATTTGAAAAAGATGTAACCTGAACGGCGTCTGACGAAATGAAAGAGCAACCTAGATTCCGTGTGCTTCGATCCTCGATCGCGAAGATTATAGTATTAAAGAAAGAACAGATTGGGCTAATCACATAACCTCTATCTTTTCACCGTCTCCGTTGATTGGGGAGATAGAGAGAGAAAATGCGTGCGACCTTAATATGGAGGTTGCTTTTTATATATATTGTTGTAAAATTTTCAGGGTTGCTCCTGCTGTTTAAGAATATATATTAGAAAAAATAACTATTTACAGAAACACCAACGATTTGTAGGAATTTTGTCAAAAACCTCATGAGCATTTGATGGAAAATTATTATTTATTCATTACCTTCTTGAATTTTAAAAAATATAAAATTTATTTTTATAATTTAACATAATATACTAATATTTTTAAATTCTTAAAAAATATATATTACAGAAAATATTAGAATAATATATCAAAATTTCATGAAATAAATAGTATAATTTTCAAATCTCAAAAACTATTAATATATTATGTCAAACTATAAGAAATAAATAGTATATTTTTTAAATTTCCGGTACTAATGAATTATGTCAAATTAAAGAAAATAAATAATAATTGTCTTTATATTTAATTATATAAATTTTTTTTGTTAGCGCTCATAGGAATCATTATATTTACAAAAACACCCCCAATTTGTGAGAATTTTATTAATCATTTATTAAATTATATTATTAAATATTAAAATATTAGCTAATAAATTTTTGTTTTAACTGATTATTCTCACTTATGTCAATTATGGTAAATTCAATAAATGACAACAAATATTGCACCACCCACTTACTCACATAAAATTTTTAAAATTTAATTTAAAAGTTTGGATTATAAATATATAATATTTTATGTCAAAGCTCACTCATACACATCTATGTCAATATAAGTTTGATCTTTTTGTAGTTGTTCTATTTATTAGTTTTGTCTTGTGTTTGCAGCTGAAACCAAAAACAGAAATTCTTTGCCATATAGTACAGGTGAGGCAAGATCAATTTTATTTATATTAAAATTAAATTATTTAATTTAAACATCATTGTAACTTAAATTTAAATTTAATTAATTTATAGAATTATAGATTTCAATTTTAATGTGATTAAAATTCATTTGGTAATTGCATACAATATGACATTTAACACATTAGTTTGTATATAATTTTGGTTCAAGTATTATAACCAGGAATAGAATCCAAAATGGTCATTTTCAATTTACCTTTCTATATGCATCACAAATAACTATATATTCTCAATCACATTGGCAAAAGTCCATAATCATCCATTATGCATATCATACACCTCTAGCATGCATTCTCTAATACATATAGAAATACATGAGGAGTAAGAAGTAAGGAGAAGGTGCCATGAAGATGAAAACATAGAAATATGAGTTTTGAATTTTTATTTTGGGTTGTAACTCATGGATTATCCTAGGTGTGACATAATCAATTCCTTTGGCTCAAGGAATTGGTTCTATAATGTCCATAATCATACCATATAGTTAATATAACTATCTTTTATATATTTTGTGATGAATGATATATAAATGTATGTTAGTTAATGATGGGACTAATTAATGAAATTCCTTAATAAAATAATAATTAAGACTAACGTTTTCCATTAATATGGGAAAAACTAGAGTTCTTCTAAATGCTGGATTATTGAGCTGACTTAAGCCCGCTCTATAAGAATATGTTTGAACCATTGAAATACGATTTCATGATTAATATGTTGGTCTTAACCGATTTCATTGATTTGTTGAGCTGACTCAAGGTCAATTGAAATTAGAGGCGATGTTGGGTAAGAGTCTATGAGATATACGCATATTAAGAGTTGATAGACCAATGATTTATGTACACATCGATTAGTTGATAGCACAATTCAGTAGTTGCATATAAAATACAATTGGTATGAATCAGATACCCACCAATTTGACCTAAGAATGCTTGTTGAGCTGACTCAAGGTTTTCTTAAGTTGGAATTGGATATCATCCCACTATGAAAACTTCCAACGAGTTCTTTTGGATTCATAGTAAGAGCTATAGGTTCGCAATAATCATGCATTTTTCATGTACATATCTAACATGCTCTCTTTTATATCTAGGTTGCTAGAATCATTTTCATCATGTCAACTAGTGTGAATTTACTATCTTTGATGGAAATAAACAAGTTGACTGGGCCTAATTACCTAGAGTGGCTTAGGAATTTGAGAATTGTTCTCAAATCTGAAAAGATTGGCTATGTCTTGGATAAGCCACTTCTCAATCCCCTTGCTGTTGATGCTTCTTAAGAGGTTCAGAAAGCTTAAAGAAGCATCTCGAAGATAGTAAGATGTCAAGTTTCATCATGCTTGCTACTATGTCATCAGAGTTGTAAAAGTAGCATGAGGCTATAGATGCTAACACCGTAGTCTATCATCTTAGGAAGCTTTTCGATGAGCAAGATTCGAGATCTCTAAGTTGCTCTTTTGTACCAAGATGACCGAGGGACATCTCTAGTGCAATATGGACTGAAGATGAATGGCTACATTGAGAGGTTAGCTGCCTTGGGTTTTGTGATGGATCATGAATTAAGTATATACTTAATTCTAAGTAGTTTGACCGACAGTTATATACATTTTGTTCTTAACTATAGGATGAACCAGATTTCCACTACTCTTCCCTAGCTAATCAACATGCTTAAGACAGTTGAGCCATCTATTAAGAAGGACAATAAGGCTGTGATGCTAGTAGACTCTTCTAGTTCAAAGAAGAAAAAGAAAAAGTCCATAAAGCCTAAGGGAGGTGTGGCTAAGAAGAAGGCCAAGGATATAACCCCAAAGGGGACTTCCTTCCAAGAAGAAGGCCAAGGAGACTACCCTAAAGGGGACTTACTTCCATTATGGAAAGGATGACTATTAGAAGCGAAATTGCAAGGCCTATTTGGAGTCTATTAAGAAGAAGGGACCCGAAGTCCCGTCCTCTTCAAGTATTTTCGTTATTGAAGTAAATATTGTTTCTTATGATAACATTTGGATTTTAGATACCGGTTGTAGCTCAACATATGTATTAATATGCAGGGCTTAAGGAACAGTAGACATCTTAAGAAGTGATAATCGGATTTATACGTAGGCAATAGAGTAAGAGTTGCTGCATTAGCTGTAGAAACATATATTTTGACACTCCTAAGTAGGCTCGTAATAGAACTAGAGAATTGCTTTTATGTTCTAGCACTTACTAGAAATATTATTTCAATTTATTGTTTAAATAAAAGAGGATTTCATTTAACTTTTAATAGCAATGATTGTTCTATTTTGTTGAATAATATTCTATATGGTTCTGGAATTTTATGCAATTGTATTTATATATTAGATATGTCTAGCACTATTTACAATATCAAAAATAACAAGAAACAAAAATTAGATAACCTTAAACCTACTTATTTATGGCAATGTCGCATTGGCCATATAAGTTAGAAGCGCATGACTAAGATACACAAAGCAAGTAGCTTAGGATCATTTGATTATGAATCATTTAACACATGTGAGTTTTGCTTATTAGGCAAGATGGCAAAATTACCCTTTAAGGGAAATGGTGAACACGCTTATGGACTGTTAGACCTAATACACACCGATGTATATGGTCCAATATATGTGCATGCTAGATGAGGTTTTACCTACTTCATTACCTTCATTGATGATTATTCACAATTTAGGTATGTGTATCTTATGATGCACAAATCTGAAGCTTTTAAAAAGTTTAAAGAGTTCATAAATGAAGTAGAGAAACAGATTGGTAAGAGTATTAAGACACTGAGATCTGATCGGGGTGGAGAATACTTAAGCTATGAGTTTCAATGTTGTCTAAGGGATAATGGAATATTATTCCAATGGATTCCATGTTATCTATGATGAGCTTTGCAGAACTCCTTAAGTCCTTTTAGGGTTATACACTTATGACTACCATTTATATATTAAATGGAGTTCCCACTAAGACAGTTAATACTACTCCATATGAGATATGGAAAGATAAGAAGCTTATACTTTCTCACATGAAAGTGTAGGGTTGTCCAGCTTATGTGAAGCGGACAACATCGGATAAGCTGGAAGCTAAATCTGACCAATGTTTGTTTGTAGGGTATTCTAAAGAAACAGTTGGATATCAGTTCTATAATCCTTTAGAACAAAAGGTATTTGTTTAAAAGATTGCTACCTTATTTGAGAAAGAGTTTATTCTAAGAGGAGATAGTGAGAACAAAATTGAACTTGAAAAAGTTCAAGATGCTCAAATAGATGCAAATCAACTGCCTGACCCTGAACCTATTATGCATACAAATGAAGTAGCAGTTGAGCCTTCTGAAGCATAAGAACTTCGCAGGTCAAGTAGGATGCGCACTATTCCAGAGAGATACGAATTTCTTATTAGTGAACAAAACGATGTATTACTCATAGAAAGTGGTGAGCCTACCACCTATGAAGAAGTTCTGAATAATTCAAAATATGACAAATGGCTTCAAGCCATGAAGTCGAAAATGGATTCCATGTATGAAAACCAAGTATGAACTTTGGTTGACTCACTCGCAGGGATAAAACTTATAGGGTGCAAATGGGTCTTTAAGAAGAAGACCGACATGGAAGGTAACACGATTACTTATAAAGCTAGGCTAGTAGTTAAAGGTTATCATCAAAGATAAGGAATTGACTATGACGAGACTTTTAGCCTAGTAGCCATGCTTAAATCCATAAGAATACTCCTAGCCATTATTGCTCATTATGATTATGAGATTTGGAAAATGGATGTGAAGATGGCTTTCCTTAATGAAAACCTAACCGAGGATGTATACATAGCACAACCAAAGGGATTCACATCTAAGGATGATAGAAAGGTGTGTAAGCTTCAAAGATCCATTAATAGATTGAAGTAAGCATCAAGGAGTTGGACCATCCGATTTGATAAGATAATCAAAGAGTTTGGTTTCTCACAAAATATGGATGAGTCTTGTATATACAAGAAGGATAGTGGGAGTGCAATCGTTTTCTTAGTATTATACATGGATGACATACTACTAATGGGAATTGAGAGAATTGAGATATTTGCGGTTGTGAAAGCAATGTTGCGAACATGAACATTGATTTCTTAGAATCCCTCCCTTAGCCTTGATTTGTTGATAGGACATATGGCATGATTTGGTTGAGGTGCTCTCCAATGGTCATTTCCATATGAATTTCACTGTTGCAAAATATCCCGTCCGGATATGATTCCTCTCTTTGTGAGTGCTAACTTTAGCGCAAATGCCGTTACATTTTCCAGGTCTATGGTGCAGGCGCAATTCTTCGAGCGTAGTTTCGATATCATTTTCACAAAACTTATTGTGGCTATTCGAGCAAGCTTTACGACCTATTTTTTATGTTCAAATTGGCTAAGTAAACAATGTCCAATTCACTTTAATCGTTACATGTTATCTAAACAATACTAAATACACATATTAGAATAATTAATTTGATTGTAAAATGAAAATATAGATCAACCACATTAAGGTCAACAAAAGCCATTAAAATTCTTTTAGCATATACATATCACATAGATTTCAAGCCTTTTTACATGGATAATAAAAGTGCACTTTCAAACAATTTTATATCGGGGAAAGTTTATATTGAAGAATAACCCGATTTTGAAAGCATGAATTTTCTAACTATGTCTACAAAAACCCTAAGTAAACTGCCCCCACCCCCCTGCACTCCATTCTTCTTCTCCCTTTCATCCTCCTTCCTTGCTACTAGAACTGTAATTGCTCTATGCGTCTTCTTTGCTCTCCTCTGTGCTTGTATCATTAATTGCACTTCTTTTGGTATATATGTCAAAGATCTCACTATTAGTTCGATGGGTTTTTCTTTTTCTGATTTGGTGAGTGGAAATTATATGTATACTTTTCTTGGATTTTTATAGGGATTGCATGTTGGTGCGCTAATCTTGCTGATTACTAATGGGCATAGTTCATTAGTTTGCAGTTATTAGTTTTTTGTGAGGATATATTCTTCTTTTACTTGCTTCCTCCATTAACTTACAGTGCTGGGTAACTATTTCTTTCTGCCTTAATATGAACTTTGACTGATTACCCAATATTGCTTTGAGATTTTAATTTTACTTCTATGTTTATGGAATTTGCAGAATATTTAAGTCTCTTTTCTCTTGTGTGTCTTCAAAATAATAATAATAATAATAATAATAATAATTTTGTTGCTCTGATTGATTTTTTTTAGGTAAAAGACTTATTAGTAATTATAGCAGAAATTAGAAGTATAAGCTCTCATAGAATGAAGAGATTTTGACACAAATTCCTTTTTGGTATTTAGTTTTATTTTAAGACATCTAGATTCATCTTCTCCCAGAACTAAACTTTTTCTCATCGAAATATCTTTTTAACTTCTTTTTCAAACCTTCAAATCTCTTTATTTGAATCTCAAATGTTAGCTTATCCTATCTATCAACCTTCCTAGAATTTGGCAACTTTTTCCATGATAAAATAGAATTCTTTTCTACAATAAACACTATCTAAAAACCATTCACGGAATTTATATCACATATATTTTATTCATAATTTTTAAATTTACAGTTAAAATATATTTAAATTAGAGTTATATGATACAATATATATACATATAATATATAACAGTGTATATATGTAGAGCTGACAATTCATATCGTATCTAATCGTATCGTATTTTATTTCGTATCGTGTATAATTGTGTCGTATTTTGTTTTGTATTGTGTCTTATTTCGTATCGTATCGTGTCTCGTGTATTCGTTATTCTACACGAAATTATTTAATGCGATCAACTAAACACGTTTATATGTACATACATATACGATATGATACACAATTATATATGAACATTAATATAATTATACAAATAATGCTATACAATACTTATTTATATTTATAATATACTAATACAATTAATTTTAACATAATTTATTATATATAAATATATTATAATTATTTAAAATATTATAATCGTGTCTTGTAATATCGTTTTTTTTCGTGTCTTAATCGTATTGATTTGATTATGATCTATATCCGTTAAATTCAAACTCATATCCGTCTAAGTTCATATCGTTTAATTGTGTCGTATCCCAAATTGTCAGCTATATATATATATATATTAAAAGAAAAATGTTATTTGTCTCACTATTTTTTGTCTCAACTTATCAAACTTATATAAAATACTTGTACTTTATGCAAGTTGGGCAAGAATTGGGACGAAAAGTATTGAAACAAGTAGTATTTTTCATATTAAAAAGAAAACACCACAAATGAAACGACACAGAAGAAGTAGATGACAGAGACGGTATGAATGAATGGAAAGATAGAATATATAAGAAACCTAAAAATTACAAGAAAAAATATGATTTAAATTATTAGAGTTATACACCATTACAAGAGAGAGAAAAAAAAGAGTAAAAATGTCTTTTAATTTAATGAAAGAGTTTAAAATTTTAAAATTTAAAAGGAAAGTTAAAAATTCTTTTTAAAAAATAAAAGAGTGCATGATGTACTTTACTATAGAAAAATCAGTTAAAAAGCCCAAAGAACAATTTTTTATATAATCATGAGCCAAAAAATTCGCCTTTTTACTTGGTGCATAATCATATAAACTTAGTTCAATGTACTGGTGTGAATTCCTCGTTGATTTACATTTTTACAGTTTGTTCTCCAACTTTTTTATTTCTTTTTTCTTCTTCGTTACAAGAAAAACTGAAATTTCTCTTCTCTATCTAGCATTCGTATAATCTAATTATTTAAGAGGGGTTATTAATCTAACTTTTGGAGTTAAATAATAATATGAGTTCCATACTGAAATTAGAAACTCATCACTTCTTGTAATTTGGCATGCATCAGTATTGAATTTGACTAGGAAGCATGGGCATGCCGGAAATAGTAAGGGATTGCGTGTTGGGTACGCATCGGACAGGCGGCGAATACGTGTCGGACATGCAATGTGGCGTATTATAGATTGGAAATGAGGTCAAAAGCCTCGGATAAAGGCTTCAATATAACTGAGAATTAGTAAGACCCTTCTTTCTTCTCTTAGGTTTCTTTTTGGACCTATTTTATACTTTTTTGGCTCTGCTCAGGGACAACTCCCGTCTGCAAAATAGAAATCGAACTCAGGTTCACTGTTAGTGACTCAACAGAAGAGAAATCGAAGTTAATTCTATAGTTCTCCCTACTTTCAAATCTCAATACAGAGATGGAGGGTTTGCAAAGAGGGGAGGATCGAAGAAGGTTTTGCAGTTAAATATTCAGCTGGTAGTTGATTCAGTGCTTATGCTCACACCTATGATAAATACAATCGGGACAAATCATCATCTTCTCATAATCCAACAGCAGAAAATCCATTAGCGTAATGAGTGCCAATTAGTGTGAAACTGATACAGCTGTAATTGTAAAATATTTCAATTAATTTTAAAAGACTTAATTTTTAATTAACTATTATTGAGTATTAACTATTATTTATTACTTTCAAAAAACTATTATTTATTAAGTGCTAATTAATTTTAATTACTGTTAAATATCTAAACTTTATACCTTATAACAATTTTAACATGTAATATAAATTTTGCAAATTAATTCCTAAATTCTGTTTTTTTCAAGAGAAAATTTCACCAAACGCCCATTTATCATCATATTTACAAAAATACATACAATATGTTCTTTCTCCATTTTTATAGATTTTATTTTCAATTTTTCCGAAATCTTTTTCTTTCGTTCTTCTTCATCTACAGTACGCGCCACCTCTCTCCTTCTCATCGATTCTCTTCTGGTAACTGCAATCTCCATCGCGACAAATCAGACCTTGTCCTTTATCCTCACAGTTTTTCGTTTTTACCACTCCAATTTCGAATCTTACCATCACTGCTCTTTTTATTTTTTGGTTGAAGAAACCGATTTCGTTTACGAGTTTGATGTGCCTAAGTACTTCGATTTCACCGGCATAACCAAATGGTTGATCTTTCTTGATTTGATTTGTTGGAGTTCCCATAGAGGTCATTTACTTGGATTTTCGTGTATAATGGCTGGTGGTTAAGCAACCTCCAATTTCTTGTCATGCATGTACTGATTTGGGGCTAAGCTACTTATTTTTAGGGTTATCTTCACGATTAATTTCAACCATTTGTTTGTTTCCTGTGGAATTTATTTGAGAAAGATGCTGTAGATTATGAATCTTCAAAGTATACTTAAAGTATTTTCAAGATATGCTGAATATATTTTTATGAAATTCCTAAAGGTATATCGAAGTATCCCTAACGTATATCTAAAATATTTCCAAGAAATTTCTTCCAAAAATTCTTAAGGAATTCTCAAGATATACTCAAAGTATTACCAAAGTATATTCAAGGTATTCCCATGGAATTTATACAGATGTTTCTAAGATATTCCTAGGAAATACCTAAAGGTATATCCAAGATATTCCTAGAGAATTCTTCATTGGGGATTTTTTGATAATTCTCAAGGTATACCCAAAATATGTCCAAGATATTCACAAAGTAGTCATAACGAACTCTCAAGGTATCGCCAAGATATTACCCAAAGTATTCTGAATAGTGTACCAAACTGTTTTTTTGATATTTTTGTGATATTTTGAATTTTGATTGAATTCTCTTCTTCTTTTTTAATGATTTAGTTGTTCTTGTGCTTGTTTTTGGTTGTTTTTAGTGAAAATTGAACTAAAATATTTCCAAAATATACTAAAAGTATGAGTATATTTTGTGGCGATTTTGAGATTTAAGTACTATTTTAATTTTAGAAAATTATTTTCTAAAAAATTGAAAAAAATTTTAAGCGCAAATAAAAATGCAGATTGGTACCTTTTTTGGCATTTCTGTAAAATTATTATTTTTTTAATAAATAAGAAGCCTAAATTGGGCCGCTGTTCACACTCGACACCATCTACTATAGTCTAAACTAGCATCAAGTGTTTCTTTTATTAAATTAAGTTTAAAATTAACAATAAATAGCTGCAGAATTTTATAAAATTTATTTATAACAATTTTTATTTTATTTTCAGATTATTTTATTTTGCTTTATTTATTTTGTTTGATTTTTCACTTTAAGTTATTACTAAAAAATTTATAATTAATAAGAATTTTGCTGAAAAAATTATGACATATAAAATATATTATATTAATTGTTTAGCACTATTATTAGTAATTTTTATATATTATTATGTTGTATCGCTGCTGTATTCGTGTTCTAATTTTTTAAAATTTACCGTATCTCTATATCCCTCCGTATGCTTCCGTGGTCATACCCATATCTGTGCTTCTTAGGAATTTGGATGTGCATATTTTATTTTGCTGATATCTACTACGTCGAAAAAGGGAGGACGGAGAAATGAAATAAAATGAGTTTTATTTTGAGGTGGAAATCTTCTTTCTGCTGGTTATCATTCAATCATGGAGCTTTGCTGGGTTCTGTTTTAATTTAATTCCCACTTGTGTGTGTTTTCACCATTTTAGCTTTAGGCACTTTAGTTGAGATGGGTTGCTATCCCTGAAATCTAGTTTCCCTTGTTCCTGTCTTTTTCGTCTTTTAACTTTTATCATTACCTTTTTACATTCTTTCTATGCTTTGTTTTTCAGAATAATCGTGTATTTCCCTGTACTAACTTTTCCAGATTATCGACTTAGTCATAGTAATTGAAAATATTGAGAGAGTGATGAAGTAATTATATTCTTACGTTGCATCAAAACTAAAGGGACCTAAACTGTTAAAAAGAAAAAAAAAAAAAGTGTTGGAGAATGATTCCTTAGCATTGCCTCAAACAGTAAAGACATTTCTTTTCTTATTATAAGGAGGCAATATAGTTAGTTATTATTAGTGGCAAATTATAATATTGTAAGCTAATATGAAAAATTAATTGTGAATTAGGCAAAGACACGGCTCATATAGGTATACGTATACTAAGATGAAATGATTTTGTCCGTAGCTAATTTGTAATTTTCTTGTGAGTTAAAATTAATTTTTTTTTTTAAACATTTATTTGGGCCATACAAAAATGATGTGGAAACACATAGTTAGCAAATTTTGATGGTGCAAGTGTTCAGAATTTCTTTAGTTATCACTGATCGAGGAGAGTTTCAATTTCTTTCAATTGCTAGTTAAGGAATCCAGAAAGAAGCAATTTTTGTGACATTTGGATTCTATGAGGAAATATGCTCAACAGAGCATTTTGACTTTTGGTCATCAGAAGATTGAGTGAATTACAACTATAGTACCCTAATGATGTAGATAGTAACAATTTAATACTTTAAAAATTATTTGTAATACAAAAATATCTTAATTATGTAAATTATAATAACTCAGTATTTCAAAAATTATTTGTAACATAAAAAGTATCTCATTGTAACTAAAGTCTTTAACTACTAGCTTCCCTAATATAAATTTGACATATAATATCTACAACAGATAAATTTTAATAAAAATAAAATTAGCTGTAATATCCATACTGGATATAACAGCTAGTTTTATTTTTATTAAAATTTATCTAGATATTTTATATCGCATTTTTGTTTAGAAAACTAAGGAAGCATTTGCGATTGCTGTTAAATGTCCCAAAAACTTGTTTTAAATTTTTTGGCTTAATTGACTTTAATTTTTTATGAAATTTTTTTTTTCAAATCTGTTTCCTGCTTCTATTCAAAAGCCATTTTCAAAACTCAAAAAAGTTAAAAATATAAATTTTTTTTTCCAAAAAGTATTTTTTCCAATTGCAATGTCAAATGGGCTTTAATAATTGAATACAGAAGTATTATTTAGTTACAAAATAAAAGTTGAAATACTTTTGTGTTACAAATAATTTTTACGATATTGAGTTGTTACGATTTACATAATTGAGGTATTTTTATATTACAAATAATTTTTAAAGTACTGAATTATTATGATTTATATAATTGAAGTACCGTTGATGTAATTCACTCTCAAAAGATTGGATTATTGTTACTGTTACCTTTTTTTTTCATTAAAAATTTGAATTATTGTTATTATGATTCATATTAGAAATTACGAAAGTAGATAGCATACAATGAATATATAACTCATAAAATCAGTATAAGAAAGTTTGAAGTTCAATGCTGCAAATACAAATGTTGAATTTTACTAACGGTATCTTAACTATATAAATTATAACAATTTAAAAAAAATTATTTTAATTATAAAATAAAAATTAATATAATTTTATGTTTCAAACAATATTTGAGACACTGAATAATTTATATAATTAAAATATTCTTGGTAAAATTCACCCCCAAATACAAATAATAGAAAGCTTCATGGCAGAGGAAACACATGTGCATATGGATTTCTTCTTATTAGCTTCAATCTTGTGTACCTGTGACAAAAAGAAGATTAAACAGAATTTATAATAATGTTTTTACAACATATATATAGAAAATTTGCACATCAAATTGTAGAAGCAGGGGACAAGGATTCTGGAGTAATACCTGCTAATTAAAGTGCACTTGCAACTTGTTCTTGAGGAAATTGAGCACCTTGAAGTTCTTTTTTGATAGAAGAGAGCCGAGCAACAACATCACCAATAATCATTCGCTCTTGTGGTGATTCAGTAGAACATGAGATTTCAATTCGAAATATTAAAATCAAACACTCTTTCACTATATTGTTTCTCCTGCTCAAGAAATTTGAAGTTGCATCTTCATTGAGTAACACAAGAAGGTTGGGATCTATAATATCCATCACGCCTTCAGGCAAAGCTCTTTTAACAAATGCATGAAGACTGAGACCATCGTTGAACATTTCATCAGTTGGCCTCTTTGCGGTGAATATCTCCAACAAAGTTATTCCAAAGCTGAATATGTCACCCGTTGTTGAGACCTTGCTTCCAATGCCATACTCTACGGTAAACAATCATATACGTCATTACATATTTATTTTACTTTGCTAATAAATATATCAAAAAAAAAAAAAGATTATATGAAAAATCGATGGAAATGATTACCTGGAGGACAATAACCAACAGTTCCTCTTATTCCGATTGAGCTTGACTGATAACTTGGAGAAGATTCAACAATTTGATCAGAAAGTAACTTTGATATCCCAAAATCACTTACATGTGCTGTCATTTCGTCATTAAGAAGTACGTTGCCGGGTTTCAAATCACAATGAATGATTGGTGTTCTAGAAAGATGATGAAGGTAGTTGAGTGCAGAGGCAATGTCGATTGCTATATTCAATCTTTGTAAAACATCAAATGTCCTTGGAACTTCATCCACCCCAAAATTTGGGTGTAGCCAATCGCTTAAGCTTCCATTGCCCATAAATTCATAAACCAATGCTTTGAAATCCTTACCACAATAATCAATGCTTGAACAAGCTGTGAGAACCTTAACAAGATTTCGATGTTTGATGTTCCTTAGTGCTTCACATTCAGCAATGAAACTCTTTGAAGCACCTCGACACATTAGATTAAATACTTTCACAGCAATAATAATTCCCTTTTGCTCAAGAATACCTTCATATACGGTTCCATAATTGCCAATTCCTATTATATTATTTGAAGAAAATCCATTAGTAGCTTTATGGAGGCTTTGATAAGACAGGTTCAATAGGCAATCTCTGTCCCATATCAATGCGGATTTTCCTCTTCTCTTTCTTGATTGGCAAAGAAATAAAGAAATAATAATTGATACTGCAATGATAATCAGAAATACCAATGAGATTATTATCTTCAATTTTATTGTTAATCCCCTTTTGGCTTGCTCATTCTTGCACGCATGGAGATTGAAATCAGGTACACCACCACATATATTTTTATTTCCTGCTACCAAAACTACACTTGCATTCTTAAAAATGCCTTGTGCTGGTACCATACCTTGAAAGTCATTATAAGTGAGATCTAAGAATTTTATTGATTTGAAATCAAAGAAGAACTCAGGAATCTTGCCTGTAAAATTGTTGTGAGAAAGATTTAATTCTTGAATTCCTCTCAGTGACCTTAAAGATGAAGGAATGGAGCCATTGAATAAGTTGGCATCCATGTATAAAACTTCTAGACTTGTGCAACTGCCAAGACTACCTGGAATTTCTCCTCATAACATGTTGTCATTAAGGCTTAGGACACCAAGACTTTTCAAATTTCCTACTTCGGTGGGAATGAAACCAGAAAGACGGTTTCGAGATAAATTGAGATAAATTGATAAGGATGAAAGTCCAAATATTTGAGGAGGTACAGGACCACTGAGATTGTTTTGAGCCAAATCTAATAGAAGCAATTTTTTGCAATTCCAAAGTTTTGAAGGGATGGTGCCCTGAAGATGATTACTGGAGAGAAAAAGTTCAATTAAATTTGTCAAGTTTCCCACAGAAGAGGGAATAAATCCGTAAAATTTATTACCATGAAGATCCAGAATTCGACGATTTTGAAGGTTCCCAATGCTGGGAGGAATTTCACCAGAGAGTTTATTACTTGATGCAAAGAAAACATTCAAGTTACCGAAATCATACAATCCAGATGGGATGCTTCCATATATTTGATTGTATTGTATGACAATCTTTTCTAAATTCTTTGAGAAATTGCTGATCTGTTGGGGCAGTTCCCCTCTGAAGTTATTGTTGCCAATGTCTATCCTTGTTAAATAGGTTGCATTGACCAAAGTGGAAATAAAATTCAAGTCATTTATTTTCCCACTTCCGAAGTGATTGGTATAAATGACAAATCTCGAAAGCTCATGCAAATTCTCGAGGGAGGGTACTATCCCAGTGAAATTATTTTTGGATAGTTGAAGCACTTGTAGATTAGAAGCATTAGAAATTGAAGTTGGAATGGTTCCAGTGAATTGGTTAGAAGCAACTGCAAATGATTGGAGATTTGGGAGTGAAATACCTAAGCCCAAAGGAAGGTTGCCTTTTAAGTTGTTGAAACCCACATCCATAAATTCTATAAAAGAGAGATTGAAGATGGAGGGAGGGATTATTCCTGAAAACTTATTAAAAAACAGTGATAATTCCCTTAGGTTCATCATTTGGCCTAAACTATCAGGGATGATCCCTTGCAATTCATTTTGAGCTACATAGAATTCTTTAAGTGAGGATATATTCCCTAGAGGAGGAGGGAGAGTTCCTATCAATTTATTTCTACTTAAAATGATTGTTTCAAGCTTGAGTAAGGAGCCAAGACTTGCAGGAATTTTCCCAACAAGATTGTTGCCATACAAATCAATGAAAAGTAGGTTTGAACAATTAGATATGGTGGGAGGAATTTGGCCACTGATAGAATTATTATAAAGTAACAGGAATTGTAGTTTTGGCAAATGACCGATTTGAGGAGGGATTTCACCGCTAAAACTATTATTGTATAATACTAACCTTCTTAGAAAGCTCAAATTGCCAACATGCGGAGATATGGAACCTGAAAGTTTGAGGGAGTTAAGGTCTAAAACCGTCACCCTCTGTTGTTTCGGTCCACAGGTTACGCCGTACCATTGACAGAAGTGAAGAGAGATATTCCATGAAGTCATTACCTCAAAGGGATCATTAGTTATTTGGGACTTGAATTCCAACAAAGCTTGTCTGTCTGTCATATTATTGGTTTTGAGAGACATAGTAGAGATTGAAAAGCACAAGAGAAAGAGATGAATAATGGCAATACGGCAGAAAAATGGCAACTGACTGTAAAGCACCATATCTGCATGCAGGCAGTTGTCGGAGGTTTGTATAGGGCTAAGTTAGGAGGGTTGGTTCTTTCCATGCATTAACGGGATTTCAATTTATATACATAGTTTTAGTTTCATTTAAGATATGGATTTTCAAATTTTCATATCCTAATGCTGTAATTTTCAAATCTTGATGATGTAATCTCAACTTATTAATTTGTCAAAGCGGTAGCGGTCCACTAAGGTAATGTCCATTTATAGATGGACCTTTCCTGCTGAAGCTGAAGCAGTTCATATTCTTTCTCTTGAAATAATAATACTTCCTTATACAATTTTTATTATTTCAATACAAAAATGACATGTATCTTTTTTTTTTTTATGTAAAACACCAATTTTTATTATAAAAATATTAATATTTTATAAATAAAAAAATACATAATATTTTTGTATTAGAAGTATATGCTGAAAATTATATAAGAAAGTATTGGTATCACTCACCTCATTCTTTTTTCTTTATTTAATTTTAACATTTATAATATGAGCAATACCAGTATACGTAATACATTAATCTTATGATCGCATTAACTAATGAGACAACACAAGTATAACCTTTTGGTCCACTCGATTATTGGAAGAGTAATACACCTGAGTGATAAATTCACTTGAATGAAAAAATAAATTATTTTGCCCATGAAAGTGTCTTAGTGGCATGAGGAATCAAATTCCTTCCAACAACTCCCGAATTCAAGACTCAAGAGACAAAAAAAAAAAAAAAAAGAAATCATTTTCAAACATTTATTAGTTTTTTAATTTGGTTAATAAATAAAATAAGATGTCATATGGCTAAGATGACTTGGCGTGGGATGCTAATATGCTAAGAAAAACAATATTATTTCAAAGAATTATAATGTGTTATGGCTGAAGAATCTTGTAAAGAAAATGATGTTTTCCTACCAAGTTCATGCCTTTCTAGACAAAGTATGCAATATATACATATGGTGTCTGACCAACTTTATCTCAGGCTATATTCAGAGACTTTTGATTTTCAAGTCAAAATTGATTGCTTCGATTTCCACAATTGGTTTTCAAAATTAAAGATTTGGAAATTATTGATGGTACGTTTTTGTAATTCGTTGACTTTTGGCTTCAACTAGTTTCCTATAAAATTACACAGAAATTTTTTCGTTGTGAAGTATGTATAGGCTGGTTGATCAATATATGCATGCTTACTAAGGAAAATGACATTATTTTTAATCAAAATTTTCTTGCAATAATTAAATAATATATACATGGAGAAAATTTTTTAGAATGCTAGATAATGGGTTAGTCACATGTCTATAGTAGTGCTACTATTTATCTCTTTTTATTGAAAATCTTAGCAACTAAATCAATAGCTGAGTTCTAGTAAAAAAAAAAATGTTATTTTTTATTAGAATCAACTATTGATTTAGTTGCTAAAATATCTTTTTTAAAAATAATTAAGAATTTTGTAAATAAAAAAAAGATAAATAGTATATATATATATATAATAAATTTTTCTTATAAACATGTGACTAAGCAAATGATACGCTGATTAATTCAATGAGTTTGAATTTATTAGTTAAAAATTGGGATAACTTCAATACCTAACATTAGAAAATTTTTTCATTTAATATTTCTTTCTATTTTTTCACTCAAAAATATCTAACAGCTAACAATTTAAAAAAGTTCGATGTTGAATTTTTCCAATATATATATATATAATAAATTTTTTTCATTTACTCAAATTTAGCAATATATTAATATTACAAAAAGCAAATAATATATATTAAAAGAAGAGTTAATTTTACCGATAATCATTCAATTTTGTATTACTTGCCATAAAACAATTTTTAAGTTTTTTTTTCATAGAAATAACTAAATTAATTCTTTTCCCACAAAAGTTATTTCTGCTGAATTTGGTTGAGTCAAAAACTGAAATACTGGTGTAGACAGTAGCGTGGCTCCGAAATCTTGCCATGTAGGATGACATATCAATTCATGTACCTAGTTTTGGGAGTCATATCAAATGTTCACCTGCAGTGCCCATGGACGAGATTAATTTTATCAGCAGTCACTGAACTTATATCATAATTGTAATTGAGTCATAAAAGAAAATTTTGTAATAAAAATTAAAAAATACTTGAACTTTTGAATACAATTAAGAAAAATTGCAAAATATATTTTCTTTTCGTGGCTAAAATACAATAATAATATAAGTTCAGTGACCGTTGATAAAATTAATATTGTCCACGTGGTATTACTACGTAGACATCTGATATGACACTCGAAGCTAAGTATATGTGTTGACATGTATTCTATGTGGCAAGATTCTAATATTATGTCATTGTACACATCATCATTCTCACTAATTGATTCCATTGGAAATATTAGAAGTGACTTTCATAGAAAAAAAAAATAATTTAGTTGTTTTTGTTGGAAAAAAAAAATTTAAAAATTATTTTATAACAAGTAATAAAAGTACCACAAATTAACCCTTAAAAGAGTTACTAGCAAAGATTATTAATTTTTTAAATTACTAAAATTTCTAAAGACAGGCTGTCACAATATTTTTTTAATTGTTTTCAAATAGTCATAACTAATAATATTGATAAAATCCCATCTACTACTTCCCATTAAGGCTTTTAGCAACCTGTAGTTCATCTTGGAATTTTTACGAACATCTTCTAGGCCTAAATCTTTATTCATGTTTGCATAAATCTTTATTCATGTTCTCTTGTATCAAATATTTCCCCAAGATGGAGAGATCTAGATTCATAGCAGGTTGTGGTGCAGTGGATAATTTCTCATGACAGTGGTCATTTGAATATTTACTCTCTCTTTTGCTTGAATACAATCCGATAGAAAATAAGAATTGAAACTGTTTATATAAATATGGAACTGATGCAAATTTCTCAGTTGAATAATGCATCAACATATTTTCTTCATTATTTTCGTGTTTTTAGAAACTCATTTGAATGGGTTAGGGTCTGGTTACAAGTAAAGGTTTTTGGGTGTTAAACCCCCTTCACTAGACTCATAGATTGATAAAAGGGAGATCTTAAGTTAGATTAAACCAAAAAGGAGACCTTGAAAGGTAGAGTTAGGATTTTGAATTACAAAGAGATTTTATGTTTAATAAATGATAAAAAAAATTACAAGAGAAATCTTGATGTGTTAGGAGATCTTAGAGAAAGTAAATATCACCCCAAGAGAGAAGATAAGCTTTAGTCAAGCTTGACGAGGTCAGGGGAGACTGTTCAATCAGAAGTTTTTGCTGGATATGATTCACGGCTGTGAATTTCTAGTAATGGGCGTGAATACGGGTTTCTAGCATGTTTAAGACATAAAATAAGGCATATAAGACAAGGCACACAAGGTGTAACATCCTTCTACACAGTAAATTAAACATCAGAAGGCTTTCCAACTGTGTCCGATTAAACTTATTAAATTATATCCAAATTAAAAATTTTTCTAATATTACTTGGTTTAATCATATAAGGCATACATGTCGAATCCTATATCTATATTATAAAAATCTTAATACTAATATAATCCATAAACAAAATAAAAGAATTGATGTATAAATCCATGATTACAACTCGCCCATTTCAATGTCTCAACTCTACCCCATAAATAAATGAATAACAAATAAAAGAAATGCATATGTAACGGACTCTGAATCTGATCTAACTCTAACAATTGGACTTTTTTTTGGTCAATACGATCTATGACTCCAAATCTGCGTGCAGAAAAACCTACATACTAAGCTATTGGAAGTTTAATGGTACATATAATCATATAAATTCTGGCATACACTTATACAATACATAGCCTTCATGTTATCAACAGATAATTCAATTTCCTTTGTCTCAATCATTCCAATATCATGTAATCATGTTAACAATCTTATAGAAAGGAAGGAAGCATACCTGAAAAGCAGAAGTCGTAACTGCAATATGAAATACTTCAAAATTTCAATTTAGACTAACTTGTCCAATTACTCAATACCTAGATTATTGGATACGGATCGTGAATAGGAGTGCTCTTCGAGCTTGGGCCATCTTATTAACTTATTGATATATTCTAAATAAATTGTGTCCATGTTTATGTCAAGTGCGCTATCTAGAAGTTAAACCAATTTGACTAAGGACATAGAACTTGCTAGTAAAAAGTAAACAAAAGCGCTCTAAAGAACTTGAACCATCTTGCCATAATAATAACACATGAATAATCTTCTGGTATCGTAAAGAAACCGTTGATATCATGTCAACTATCCTATCACTAATTTGTGTACGAGTAAATGACATTTTAGTCATTTCACATTTCTGCTATAAACATAATACATATACTCATGTATCACATGTTATGAAATATACTACTTTCCTTATCATTTACAATCATTATACTTTCACATGTATAAATTACATAAGTCGATCTCAAAATTTAATTCACATGCTTTTAACTGTATCCATATAATGGATATTTAATTCATTTAGTCTATATATATCTTTGAACACATTAGAACATATTTATTTACCGTATATATATAACATTATCCATAAATGCTTTCAAATTTATCAATAACCTTATAGCACATATAGTTATATATAAATATTCGTATATATAATTATACCCATTCTATAGTATAAAATATATATATACTTAATATATAAAGGTATATACATCTATATACAAAAGTATAGTCATAATATAATATATATATATATATATATACTTTATTAAAATATGAATTAATTAATTTCTCTTTTCTGGAACAATGGAAGGACACACTTTTGTTTTTCTTCGATTTCCGTGCTATTTTTTTATTTCCTCCTGAAGTGATGATGCAGTGTGTTAGTGGAGATAGTTTTTTTATCCTCCAAATTTCTATTTTGATCCTTGTTATGGTAGTTTAAATTTTTTTCTAGTTTTGATCCTTGTTATGAACATATTAATATTATTTTCTGTTTTCTAATAATGTCAGTCTCAAATTTAGTCATCATAAAGCCTATTAATCATGCCACCACTTAGTCTATTACTATTCTTCATTTTTCCTCCGTATATCAGTGTTTTTATTTACAGTGCCTCTTAAAATATTTCCAATTCCAAAAATTACTCCAAAATAATAAAAAAATCACGTCATAATTTGATTCATTTTAAATCTTCAAATTTTAATAATATAATGTCATAGAAAGAGCCAAATTTCCAGAATAAATCACACAACAAACATTAAATCATAGAGTTAAGAGGTGAATAAATAGGATTATATGTATAAACTTGTTATGGAGTCAAAAATATTGTCTTAATACTCACATGTAGTTTGGTGATTGTCTCCAACAGTATTATCTTTCCCTAGTGCGAAATATTAACCATAAATTAAAATCAATTTGTGAAAGCCCTAAAGTATCCCCTACTGTGTTCATACTCAAACCCTAGAATTTAATTTGAGAACAAGGAAGAAGACTTACTATTCCCTATCAATGAACCAGAAAAGTTAACGGGTCATTGGTTTAAAATCTAACAGGGATCCAATCGACTTACGTAGCATTTTCATAAAATATAACATGTTTCATATATAATAAAATATAATATGTCTCATACATTATTGAAGATCTTTTTTAATGTACAAGAATAATATAATATGTCTAATATTTTCTTTTTTTTAAAAAAAATTATATTTCATATATTTGTATAACTAAACATTTAATTAATTATTAAATGTAAAGGTAATTTATAACTTGAAAATACAATCAGTCAAAAATTTCAAATTATAAAAAAATAATATAAAAAAGAAGTAAGAAAAAAATATAAAAATTAGTGAACAATCTCATATAGAAAAAAGTAAAAATGAAGATAACATATTATTTTTATTTTGACCAATTTAATTAGTTTATAGTTAACCCATCTAGTTTTGAAGTCAATTTTTTGGTTTAACCGGTTGAATTGGCTAAATTGAACCAAATTTAATAATTAAATTTCTTTTACAAAAAATTTAAAAAATCCGAAAAAACTGGTTAAAATCAACCGGTTTCCAATTTTTTCTATTGAACAGGTTGGATCGCCGATTTTTCTACTGAGTTGTTTCCCTCCAATTTTAAAAGGAAAAACCTTCCGGTTGAATTGGTCGAACCGATCCAGTTTTTACAACCATGAGTTAGACACTGAAATCAAATTATAATATTGATAAAATTATTTCTCGGAGCAAGGGTGGGTCTGGAGAATTGAGAATTGAGATGAGTGACGTTAGAGTGTGTGAGAGAGAAAAAAAAATTGGGGTTTCTTTAGTTCTGTGCACAAAAGGAGATATTTATAGAGGAAATATAAACTTATATAAACTTATGCGGTACCGTTTAATCCATTTGCCTAAGAAAACTAACCCATGGGTACAAATATGGGAAAATAAGAAATTAGGCTTGCAGCCCTAGTTTCTAGGCGTGCAAATTCATTTCTGCATTTTTTTTAACTTATATAATAATAATAATAATAATAATAATAATTCTTTTTATATAATTTTAATTACTTTTATTCCTTTCCCATCTTACCATTAAACTTCCTACTTATTTCATTTTGAACCCAATTTAAATTCTCTCTAATTTGTTTTAGAACTATTTTTTTTATTCTTCTCTTAAATTACCAAATTATCCTTCGTAAAGGATATGAACTTCTAAGTCTTATTTCGTGTGCGTTACACACAAGGGCTCTAATAATGAACCATTGGCCACCTCTTCCTATCAAATATCATCTTCTTCCACAACATGTCTGTTCACAACACTGAGGTATAGATAGGTCCAAGAGTTACTTATTTCTAAACTTTATATTATTTGTACCTAAATTGCAATTTTTTATTTTGTAATATTAAAATTTCTAAACTTTATAAATTATCGCCAACTAATTTTGACGAATTATCAGCTACAAAGTTGACATGACAATATATGGTAGCTAAATTTTGCCATATCACTTGACACGTAGGACATATTGATATGTCAGATGCTAAATAGGTGTCATATTATATTTTTGAATGGGTTAAAAATAAAACCGGTTAATTAAAAAATAACATCTAACGTGGTACATATCTGACATCTGACGTGTCACTAGGTCTAATATGACAAGTGATGTGACAAAATTTGGTTGTCATATTAACTTTTTGGTTGATAACCCGTCAAAATTGGTCGACGATATTTTTTCTGCTATAATTTATAAAATTCAGTGATTTAAATATTACAAAACAATAAATAATGATCTAAATGCAATTAATAAAAGTTCAGTTACTAAATGAAATTAACCTTTAGGTACATGCTCCACTTTCTCTCTTTTATTAGGCTAAACTTCACTTTAGGGTGAGATTTCCTTACCTCTTGTTCTTAATAGCACAACTCGTATATTTTTCTTTCTAATATACATATATAGGTTAGCTAATCTCCTTTTATTACTCTTGACCTACTTATGATAATCCTTGTCTTCTCTTATGTCTGTTATATTAATCTCGGCTCACGAGCTTTTGTTTAGTCATTAAAATATTGTAGACATGGTGCATAGAGATAGCACTGTAGGAGTTGAGTTATGTTCTGTCATCTTTTATAAATTCTGAACTTTGGGTAGCAAGGGGATTAGTGTATATATTATTGTGATTAACGCGTGCATTTTTTATGCACTCGGATTAAGTTAGACTGAAGATGTTATAATTATTACCGAGTTTTTCTTCTAGATGGCCCTACTGATCTTGGTATCCTTAATAGGTTTAATTTTATTCTATCAAATTTCACTTGTATCTATAGCATACTTAATTCTGACAAACCTCTCTGTTTCATAAGAATTTCTCTAACTTTCCCACTCTCTAGGGTGATAACACCTCTGACTCTGCTCCATCCGTCCTTCATTCACTATTTTTAGTCTGTCTTGATAAATGTGCTCTTTCCTTCTACTTGTGGTACTAAGTCAGGATCCATAAACTTCTCATTCACTGAAATATTTTGTGGACTGGTGTTGCTCCAAGGGCGATAGCATACACTTGTAGGCAATAAATTTTAAGGGAAACATAATCAAATTATCATCATAATATCATCAACATTATACGATCTTGAACAAATAATTCATTATGTATAAATTAAAATATAAATACTTAATACGGAATTCATCATAACCTCAGAGAATTAAATAGCACTAGCTTTTAATTGACTCTTGAGATTAAAATCAGCTTCTCTCCTTTAACATCAACTTTATACCGCAGACAATTTTGATGAAGAAATATATCGTAATATTGCAACTCTAATTAGGTGAAGAGATGACCAATTTATATAGAACTTTTTAAATATGATATTCCATCAAATACCAAAATCAATGGCTTAGATTTATTCCACTATTAAATAGGAATACCAACTAAATATGAAGTTAATATTAAATTGCCTAAATTATGGACCATATCTTACATTCTCCCACTTGGTCCGATAATTCATAAGTTTAATATTTAATAGTGTAAATATTAGCTACACATAAATAAATCTATTAATGCCATTTTCCATCATGATTAACCTTAACATAACAAATCACATAGTGAGAGTTATGGCGATCACACACTTTGAAATTGCATACTTCCTTTCATATACTACCACACTAGCAATTTATCATGTAAGATTACATAAATATATAAATAACATAATATAAGACAGAATAATTTCTTATTCAAAAACATTAAGTGTATACAAGCATAAGGAATAAGAGAATTTGATAAGTCACAAACATATAATATTGATGAGCTTAAGAGTGTTATAACATCATCATAATCAATCATCAATACAACTAAGACCCATTCTATGTACATGACCTTTAAATGTCTTTGATTGTAAGCCTTTAGTTAAAGGATTTGCAATCATAAGATCAGTTCTGATATGTTCAATATACAATCTATGTTTCTGAACCTTCTCCTTGACAGCAAAATACTTTAATTCCATATGTTTAGTATCTTTGGAATATATGTCATTTTTTGGAGAAGAAAACTGCTGCAGAATTATCACAATAAATTTTCAACAACTTGGTAATGGTGTCGACAATCCTGAGCCCTGAAATAAAGTTCTGCAACCATAATGCATGAATTGTAGCTTTATAGCAAGCTACAAACTCTGCTTCCATAGTGGATGCAGCAATGACAAATTATTTGACATTTTTCTATGAAATTGCCCCTTCTGCTAACATGAACAAATAGCCAAATGTTGATTTTTTACTATCAATGCATCCAACAAAATCTGAATCTCAATATCTAATCATTTCTAACTAATCAAATTTTCTAAATGTGAGCATATAATCTTTAGTTCCTTGAAGTTATCTTAACACTTCCTTTGTAGCTTTCCAATGGTCAATACCAAGATTACTTTGATATTGGCCTAGCATTCCAATCGCGAAGCTGATATCAGGTCTTGTGTAAATTTGTAAATACATCAAACTGCCCACAATAGAAGAATATGGAATAGATTCCATTCGCTTAGGTTCCATATTATTCTTGAGACATTGCATAAGACTAAATTTATCCCATTTTTGTATTAGGACAATACTTGCTGAACAATTGTTCATATTAAATTTCTCAAGAATTTTTTCAATGTAACCTTTCTGAGATAATCCTAACAATCTTTATGATATGTTTCTAGATATTGAAATTTCAATCACATAGGATGTCTTTCCCATATCTTTTATCTCAAAATTCTTAGAGAAAAAATCTTTAGTCTCATACAAGACGCCCAAATATTAGCAGCAAGTAGAATATTATAATATATAAAACCAACAATATAAACTTACTCCCATTGATATTTCGATAGATGCACTGATCAACATTGTTTTCATTAAAACCAAAAGATGTGATAGTGTTATTGAATTTAAGATATCATTGCCTGGAAGCTTGTTTAAGTCCATATATTGATTTCTTAAGTTTACACATCATATGATTCTTTTCTTCTATGGAAAAACCTTCAAGTTGATCCATATAAACTCTCTCTTCGAGATCACCATCAAGAAAAGCTATTTTTACACCCATTTGATATAACTCTAAATCATAATGAGCTATTAAAGCCATAATAATTCTTAATGAATCTTTCTTTCAAATAGGTGAAAAAGTCTATTTATAATCAATGTCATCTTTCGGAGTATAACCTTTGGCAACAAGTCTAGCTTTATACCGTTCGATATTGCCACTTAAGTCACGTTTAGTCTTAAAGACCCATTTACATCTAACTCATTTAGAACCTTCTGGCAATTTGACAAGCTCCTCGACATTGTTTTTAGCCATTGATTTTAACTCTTCTTTTATAGCATCAATCTATTTATCAAACTTATCACTATTAATAGCCTATGAAAACGAAACAAGATCTTCATCAATGCCACAATCAAAATATGACTCTTTCAAATAAACCACATAATCATCTGAAATAGCTAGTCTTCTCACCCTTACAGGTTTATTTAAGGCTATTTCACGTGATTCATTTCTGTCAATTGGTGATAAGTTAGGTTCTTCATTAGGTACTTTTTCATTTAAATATTGTTCACCATTATTTTGTTCTAGTTGTTCTGGAGCAATATTTGGAATAATTGTGGATATAAGAACATTCATGGGTAATGGAACATTAACCCTTATTTTGTTAATATTCACAATCTATTTGTTAGTACTCCCACTAACTCACCATTCTCAATGAATCTAGCATTGCATCTCTCAACAATTCTAGAACTATGATTTGGACAATAAAATTTATACCTTTTAGATTTCTCTAGGTAACCAATAAAGTAACCACTGACAGTTCAAGAATCCAATTTCTTTTCATGGGATTATATACATGTACTTCTATTGGACAACCTTAAACATGCAGCTGTCTTAAACTAGGTTTCCTTCTAGTCCATAACTCAAAAGGAGTTTTAAGAATCCTATTCAGCAAATTAACTGCGGTTTTTAATGCATGCATCCACAAAAATTTGGGTAATGAGAAATTACTCATCATACTCCTAACCATATTCATTAATATTTTATTTCACCTTTCTGCCACATCATTTTGTTAAGGTGTGCTTGGCATAGTATACTGTGCACATATGCCATCTCTTTCGAGGAACATTGCAAATAGATCCAAGTGACGTCTGGTGTCGAAAACAAGATGACAAGTCCCTAGCTTTCAATTAGGGCCTTCATTCGGTTCCCCATAAACAAAAAGTTCTCATTTGGGTTTATGATCTGAATTGTAAGGAATCTCTTTCTTTTTGAACCAAGCTCTACGTTTCAGGCAATCTTTCTGATAATGTCCTTTCTTTTTATAGAAGTGACACTTATTTGCCTTGTTTTTCTTCTTATCAACATCAATGACCTGTGCAACTTTAGCATGTCCTTTTTAAAAAAAAAAATTTCTTAGATTTTGGTTTGAAAACTTTACTAGCTCCTTAACCCACTAAGTTTACTGTATGAACTACTTATGCCTTTAGTCTCGTTTTCTCTTGAGTAAGCTTGATTGCCAATTCATTAACATTCCACTTATCCTTAGTAGTGTTATAGTTTATTTGAAAAGGCTCATACTCAAGAGGTAGTGAGTTCAAAATAAATTGTACTAGAAAGCAGTCTTCCACAGTCATACTTAGGGTCTTAAGTTTTATTGCAATATTAGTCATTTCAAGAATATGTTACTACATACTTTGCGACCCATCATACTTCATGGTCATGAGTTCAGCCATTAGTGTTCTTACAAGTAACTTATCAGCGGAATGAAAGCGTTTTTCCACAAGCTTAAGATATTCTTTAGCCTCTGCATTATTTGGAAGAATAGACTTAATGTTGCTGGCAATTGTCAGTCGCATGAAACTGAGGCATAATCTGTTAGATTTGTCCCATACTTTAAATTTTAACTTCTCAATCTCACTAATTGCATTAGTAATGTCAGCAGGCTTTTCCTTTAATAGTGTCAAATCAAGATCTAAGACACTTAAATGGATTGACTTGTTCACGTCATTCAGAGAAGTTTAAACCATTAAAGACAGTAACAACATAAGTATGTGAATGAAGAAAAACAGCTGCAAATATATAAATACTCACTAAATTAACAAATTCAGATAATCATATATATATATATATATTTGACAAGAGAATATTATATTTCCTACTTTATGCTTATTAATTATAGAATATCGACAAACCTTTGGATGAATCCTTAATTTCTAGCAACTAATAAAATTTTATAGCTTAAATAGAAGCATTCTATAAAATTCCATAAATTATATGATCATACATTGAAATTAATTTGGCCACTTTGGTGGCTAACAATCTAATTTATCTATAATGTCATATAAGTAGACAATTATAATATATATTTAAAATAATACATCATAATCCTAAAGGAATTAATCAGGATTAATGTGAAAGTCATTGAAGAAGTAATATTCTTCATCAACACATTGTTCAGCCATCAACCACTTAAATAATAATAATAACAATCTTAAATGAAACCAATTTAACCAAACAATTCAAAATCGCTAATCATCATACGGCCTAACCAACTTAAAGGCCAAACCTTCAAGACATAATCATACAGTCAAAACATCAAGTCATGAGTTTATTATTTTAATACAACAAGTATATGAATCATATTGCCAAAGGAAACGTGAAGGAACAATTATTGCGGGAACTTATTCATGCAGTTCATTCTATCAAATTCATTCGGCCGAAACAAAAGACAGAAATAAATATGTATTTCGTTATAGGACTCTTATCTTTTTCAACACATATTTCATCTTAATGCATAATAAATCATAATGTTCAAACAAATTATTTATTCAAAACTCATGCTCCCAGCAATACATTTTAAGGGAGACATAATCAAATCATCACCAAAATAAATATCATCAACATTATAGGATATTGAATAAATAATTCATTATGTATAAATTAAAATATAAATACTTACTTGATGCAGAATTTATCATAATAGCAGAAAGAATTAAATGATACTAGTCTTTAATTGACTTTTGAAATTAAAATCAATTTCTCTCTCTTAACCTCAATTTATGTCGCAAACAATTTTGATAGAAAAATATATTGTAATATTGCAATCATAATTAGGTGGAGATAACCAATTAATATAAAACTCTTTAAATCAATGACTTAGATTTATTCCACTATTAAATAGAAATACCAACCAAATAGAAAGTTAATATTAAATTGCCTAAATTACAACAATAGCATGTTATCATTTTCAGGTTCTAACCTCAAGTTAAATTCACCCAATAGAGGAAGTAGGTATTCACGATTACCGTAATTTGGGAGTGCCTATGACACTATTCGTTATTTAGAGAATATTGTTATTTTCCTGGCCATCTTCTATTATGCATTCCCTTCTCAACTTCTTGTTACAAGCGACAACCTTTTCTTAGCTACTGCCTCATAAATTTCATTTCGATTTATGAAACTCACCATGTATCATATGGTTCTTCCTTATAATAGGGAAACACCCGACTAATGTCTTCACTTGTTTGACTTTCAATTTATGCAACTAACTCGACATTTGTTCGACTACTCAAGTCTTGTGCTTTTCCCGAGTCCCTCATAAGTGGGAAGAAACCTTTCGCAGTTTGCCTACAATGGTCTGGTTATTCCATGAATGCTTCTTACTTTCGTTGCACTCGTAGGAGATCTCCAATTAGGGGTTGTTTCCATCTTGTTAGGGTCCATTTAGGTTTCTATAGAATTAATAGGTATTTTCTATTGTTGGGTTTTAAGCATGATCACATATACAAGCACAACAAAAAATTAAAAATTTTGAAACCCTTGATCCAATGAATCGCCCGATGCTCATTAAATTGGAACAACCATCAAAGTTGAAGAAGCATAATTACCTTCGATCAATTTATTTGTTCTTGAGCACTAAAAAAAAAAGACAAAATAACTACTACATTTAGCCACCACAGGCAATGGTCGCCATTTAGCTACTACTTAGTGACCAAAATTGACAAAAAAAAATTAAAGTAATAGCTACCATTTAGCTACCACATATCAGCGATTACAAATTGTAGTCGCTAAATTTAACATCTTTTTTGGTGGGAGTTTTAGAGATCACATGGTGGTCGCTAATAACTATCACTACAAGAAAAACAATCATTAGTGATGAAAAATTAATGAGAGAAAAAGAATCCTCTCATTAAATGTGTAATTTGTATAGTTTTTAATGAGGGGAAAATTTTTCCTAATTAAACTTTTAGCTTTTAGTGACTGAATTTTAATATTAAACCAATTAAATAGGCATACCCTTATTATTGAACTAAAAATTCTAGCGGGAACTTTTTCATGTAAAAAATATTTAACTTTACTTATAAAAAAAATAATAATAAAAAAGAAAATCTAATGTTTCTAAATTCCTATTTCAGAGCTAAGCCCAACACCATCCTCTGTCGCCGCTGCCAGATCGGCTCACATCGCTCTCAAATATGCAGGAACCGGTGGCTCGGGTTAGGACTAACGCTGCCCACTTCCAGTGGTTGTACTTGTATTCTAGTTACATCTTGATGTGTTGCTAATCAGTAGATAACCATGCCATTTTGCTTCTCACAGCTTTTCTAGAGCTTTGTGGATACTTGGAAATGAGTTTCTCACATCGGGAAAGTCAATTATCCATGTAAGTAGCATTTTGCTTTCTTTTCCTTGCCCGTTTAAGGATCGTTGATAGCTATTGCACAGTTGGTTGGACAACATACTGATTCTTAGCATTTTGCTCTATATACTCTAGCCATAATTTTCGTTTTAGAACTCCTTTCTTCAAAGTTTGTGTTTATGACTCAATTTTTTATCAAATCTTTTACCCGTTGGCAGACAAATAAAGAATTATATATAGTTGTACTCTATAGATTTTTGTAAATAGGATTGAACTGTTGCATAATTCTAGCTCTAAAATAAACAAATTTGTGGGACTAAGCTTTTTGTTTTTTAGTTTTTCAAACCACTATGATTATTGTATGACATAGAACTTATCGGTAAGTAAAGCTTTTTTTTTTTTTGGGAGAGGATCTTAGGGGAGCAGCCTTTGTTGTTATCATTTAATAATACTTAAATCTTATTTCTTTTGGCTTTATTTTTATGCCTATGATAATCTTTTACATCCCATTTTCTATCCTCCTTTGTTAAAAAATCTCAACTCTACATTTTTTAGTTTTTTTTAATTTTGATGCTTCAATATTTTTTAAATATGTATACATATATCCTATTGCTTGACTTAAGATTAGGGTAAAGTAGTTGACAAATTATATGCATGTACCTATTAATCTGACATTTGTTTTTCTGAGTTCATGTTTAATAATTTAATAATATGTAGATTCTTATATTGTCTAGCAGCAAAGAATGACAAAATGTGGAAAATGTACATGCCCTTGAACTAACAGTGGGTATAATGTAAAACAAATAATTTCATACTCACGGGCTTGTATAAATGCCCATTTAAATTATGATTTTTGGTATGGTTTTTTTTCTTTATTTTCTGTTCATATGCTAATTGATCTCTGATCTACAATTCTTTTCTTACAAATGATAATTGATGGCAGAGAGGTCTAGTGTCTCTTACGGATGTTGAGGGAGCTCGAATACATCTCAAAAAATTGACAATTGCACATCAGATGGCTAGTTGGGACTTGGGATCCTTGCACGATATACTCATCAAGCATTATGCTTTCAACTTCTTCATAAGACGTACAAGGTGAACACTTTAAAATTATTTAGCTGGTTCAGTTAGATCAAATTCTTTTTCTATATTTGTAAAATTTTCTGTCTACAACACAACCCATGTTTTCACTTTGTATGCACATATACATCATTGTTTCCGAGTGTCATAGGTAATCCCATGGGATTTGCAAGGAAACTTAGGATCATAGATTTTTTATAAGTTCTAGCCAAAGGCATTCTGTATGTTGGAGGTTAATTTTACTCTAAGCTAGCCTTTTCTTTTACAGAGCCCTACTAGACTAATTGAGTGATGTTGCCACCCAATTTAGTAAAGTTGCATTCGTGGTATCTCTACATCTAATTCAGGGGATAAGTATACACATAAAAGTGGATACAACATTGATTTACAATACCTTAGTAAAATGTGAAATTCTTGTAACCTGGCTTTCCTCAATATATGTTCTATTTTGATTTATGGAGTATATTACATTATTTTGTGGTAGCTGAATATAGTGGTCGTCATTAGCTACCGCAAAATAATGTGGTAGCTATTAACAACCACAAATAAATAAACTGGTCCATAATAGCTATCACAATTAGCTATCACATTGCCAGTGTATAGTTGTTTTAGTATATGATATTTAATAGTATATATAAATAATTATTATTAACTATTAATTAATTATATATATTAATTAACAGAATTAAAAAATATTTATATATAATTATTATTTAGAGTCGGAATTGCATACCACAATAATTAATCATCTATTGTCAGCTACCACAATCCACATTGCCAGTATGGTAGCTATTTTAGTATATGACATTTAATAGTATATATAAGTAATTGTTATTCACTATTAATTAATTATATATATTAATTAATACAAATTAAAAAATATTTATATATAATTATAATTTAGAGCTGAAATTGCATATCACTAGTTGAAACTAGTACTTAATAAAAATGATATAAGAATCTCACACTTAAATTAGAGTTTAATTGATTGATTTAAGAAATAATTGATTAATTGAACTTCAATTGAAATTCAATTTAATTATCAAAATTGGATTCGAATTGATTAGTTGAAGTAATTAGTTAATTAATATATAGAAATATTAGTTAATTAGATAAATTATAATAACAAAAGTAATTATATATAATATGGTCATTGTATGATATATCGAGTGTATTAGTAAGGCACAACAAAAGATCGAATAATATTATTAAATAACCATTAAACATATCTGAATTCATAATTTTAAATGGTTCAAATCATGTATAGCGTTGAATCTAATAATTTATATAAAGGCAACGTATCATAGAAGTATTATCCTGAATAATATAATATAATTAAATTAATTAATTAAAGTATAATTTGATAATAAAAAATGATATATATAAAATTAATCATATTATAAAAATCCAAATTAATATCACATTAAATCCTTATCACTTACTACGTTTCGATAATTCCAATTGAATAAAAATATTAGTTAAATTAATTAAATTTAGTATAAACTAAACTAATTTTAAGTAAGCTTATATTAATTAAATTAGTTAATTAATATGAAGATATTTTTTTTTTCCACTTTGTATATTTTGAGGCATTTAAGTTCGTCTTATACCTTATTCGTCTCCAAGGTTTATCTTCCGTATATCAAAATTTTATGACATGTCATCTTTTTGTTCTGTCAACTTCTACATCTTATATAGAACATCTTTTCTCGTTTATTACCAACACATTCTTATGGTTTTAACTTATCCTCATTCTTTTTTGGTCAACTTTCACTTTTCTCCTTTACCTTCTATTTAAGCTCCAATCTCATTAGTTCTCTAATAGTCTCTGTTATTTCTTATAGTTCCGTAAATATGAGTTATACTCATCTCTTGTCTCTTTATGGATCTTTATACCAATCCTATCACTACAGGTATTCACTTATAATACTATCAGTACCGTTTTATATTTTATTGATTGGATTATACTCATATCATTACTTGTTAGGGGTCTTTAGCACACCAAAATCATACCAATAACTGATTTAAACTTTAATTTCTTTGGAAACTCCTTGTCTCTCCCCCTTAAGGGTTAGTCTAGTTAAATTGTGTCTTACTGTATATTATGATATACCTCTTATTCCATGCTTAAACACATACTATTCTTGGGAAATTCTTCCATATAAATACCCAATAGGGAAATCGTCTTATTTTGCCTCATAACTACTTCATAATCGGTAGAGTGATATTCAATCTTTAATCTATCTCTAGTTGAATTATATGATCTAGTTACAATTTTGCCATTGGCTCTTGCCTCTAGACTATTCTGAAATTACTGATTCTCCCTCGCTAATGGTCTGAGTCATATAATTCGTAACTTCTGTATGTTTGTCTTATATGTCTCATCCAACTTCCTTACTCATTCCTTCTTTTAGATATCAATGGCAGAAACATTTAATTTACCAAAATCTTCATAGTAATGGGAGACTGCTAGAAGTCCATTACCTTCATTGAGTTTTCCCCTTTTTCAAATAATGGCATATGTTTGTTTCATCAATTATAAGACCGGCGACATATCCGCATAACCAATAAACACTTTCTTATATTTTTCCATTTTTCATCTTTCTTTATTTGAGGTTTCCTGATTCTTTCTTATTTCATCAATATATTCTTGAATATATCATATCTTTCTCATCTCTTGTGATTACATACTTCTACATCGATAGTTATGAAATATTAAGTTCTATCATAAGTGATTCTAACTGTCATGGTCATACTTTAACGACAAGGAGATAACATAGCTCTGGTGCTATTTGGCACACTCTCACTCATTTAAGACTTATGTTCTTTCTGTATTAGTACTCAACAGCTATTGGATCATCATCCATATGTTGCATAAAACAAACACTTGACCTTATTCAGGTCATCCCACTATATATTGTGATGTCACTAAAGTTGTCACTTAAGTATGCATCACTAGTTACATTGAACTAATATGATGTTTCAATATTAAGAGAGTTATTGCTCTCAATCTCAATATACTATGATGTTTCCACTTACCTTTCTTTTTCTACCAGTTGACGGAGGAGTTACCCATGCCAGAGTTATATGAGACACATGTATGCATGCATTATAAACCCATTTTACCACTTAGGTCTAGAAACGCCTAAACCTATGCTTTGATACCAATAAATATAACACCCTCGTATATTATAAGTATATCATATAATATATAGGAAGTGTTATAGACTAGTTAGCTATATTCTGTTCAAATTTAAAACTTTTTCATTTTAAGTTACCATCATATTCTATGCAAGCATATTCATTTAGACTTGCTTGTCTAACTTATTAAATATACTCTGAACTAGTTAATACTAGTTCTTGTTTGCCTGTACATTCATATATAATATAATATTATAGGCCTATAAGACTCATCTCATACGTCTCAACTATATCTAGTTGAGTTATATCTATTTCTTTTTCCCTTTTTCTATTCCTTTGTCTTTGCAACATGTTGCATGATTATAAAATAACAATTATCATTAATTACATTCCCATAAACGAATAAATACATGTTATGATAATGTATGGTCTATAATCCGAGGGATTCACAGTCTCCTCTTCGCATGGGCTTGGCATCTCCGCTGTCAACTACTACCTCAACTATATATATTGGCTTCATTACCTACATGTACATAAAAACATATTAAGTTATTCATAGCTTAGTAATACGCATATGCATATCAACTCTAACATGTAATCATATAATTTATAGCATGTAATTATAACAATGTCAAATCATTAAATTAATGCTCATATCATAGTCAAATAATTAGTCAATAACTCATACATATATGCTTAGAAGGTTTACCATTTACATTTTTTTCTTTATTTAAATATCTCAATATTTCAACATTATCCATATCTAGATCCAGGTATAGTTATTTGAAGTTATACCTCCTAACATTTCTTTCGTATCTCAATTACCAATCTATGTATTGATCTTTCAGAGGCTCGAACGTATATCAAGTATCAAATGGGAGCTGAACCCCTAGAAATTTAAGTTTTTACTTTTTAAATTGTTAATTGAGTCAACCACCGGTCTTTCTCATTATTATTCACATATCTTAGTCATAAATCATTATTACTGCATATCGAACATATGTGCATTCAAATGCATACATCATAAAGTATGACATATCAAATTCATATAACAATTTATGGTACTTCATTTTTTTTCTTTCTTTTCTTATTTTGATGCTTATGCAAATCAATAATTTATCATGTTCCATTCTTGTATTTGGATAAATAGCCCAAGTTTCATTTCCGGACTGACTAGATATAGGGTGTAAAGTAGGTAAACTAGCCATCCTACTCATCTGTATGCTCACCCAAACCAGGGCTCAACTAACTTGATTGAGTATAACTATAATCTGTATGCTCATTTAAGCTCCCTCAAGTCAAGTATGCTCACCCAAAACCAGGGCTCAGTTAACCTGATTGAGTATAACTATAATATGTATGCTTATTCAAGCTCCCTCAAGTCAAGTATGCTCACCCAAACTAGGGCTCAGCTAACCTGAGTGTGTATAATGGTTATGAGTATTAGGAGCAGGAGCACCCAAGTCAAGGCTAAACAACTTGATCTTCACTCATACATCTCATTGATACGTATTGCTTATCCTCTTCATGATACATCATTTACCCTAACGTAGTCCTCATATAGAGAAATGGGCATTTGACGCTATATTCCTTTTGTTTCCGTTATATTTTTATATGCTTCAGTCTATATGTATAACATATAATCACAATCTCATGCATATTCAAGTGCATTTGCAAATCATATAACAACTTTGAACTTGATTATGAAAGGGGCTATTTCCATTTTTAGATATCAAATTTAACATCTTTTTATGCATCACACAAGATAGCCTCTGTAGTAGTCCAATTGTCACCTCACCTATCAATACTCATGATAAATCATGTTAAGACATACATTTATTATCAATGCAATTTCCCCATTTCACATGTCTATTAATATGTACTAATCATGCAAGCTCACATGTTTTATATTAAATGTCAAAGTTCACAATTCCACAAACAATGCACTAAGGCTAACCAAGTATAGCCACTCCTATTAACATTCAAAATCACCTTTATATAATGTCATGTCAATCACAATCCATAAGTTCTCAAGTAAAGAATTTACCTCAATTAAGCCATTTCTTTCAAATACCTTAAGTGCTTTCATTAAACTTGTACATCTACCAATTATAAATTTTTAATATAGGCACTGAGCCTACTTTACAATCATTTGGGTTAGTGGCCCGATAAACATATATATGTATTTCACTCATTGACAAACATTCTTATTACATGAACATCTTAAGTATTTTATTCATTTCCATGTCAAACATTATATATCAATATTGCCTCCCTAGAGACCTATTATGCAAATAAATGAACTAGAAGTTCATTAGCGTAAATAAGCTTAATTTCTTTTTTAGTCATTTATAATTTCATTTCTCATTTACCAATGGCCACCTAAGAACATTCAGGTTCCATAAATTCTCTATTTTCTTTTAAATATTCCGTTAATGATAACTCTTAAGCCTAGAATACTAAGTCGCCTCCTATCATTTTTTTATTTATTCATATTACTTATTATGCCTTTGTACCCTTAAGTATCCTAACATATTACCAATTAATCATAATTTTTATTCATCATGTCCACCATAACTAATTTACTTAGCAATGGTGTCAACAGTCATACATTTTCTCATTACGAGTTTTTGGGTACATAAAACATAAGCAAGTCATACTTTTATTCTCTCTCTATCTTTAATTTCTAGTTTCTCATATCATTTATGACTCATAATTATGATTAATTTACCAAATATCTTTTTTTCATTATATGTTTCTAATCATTTCTAATTAACATGTCATCTATTATAATTTCATATCATATAACATTATATCATTTCATTTTAGCAAATTAGAATGCATATATATGTCATCTCTTATGGGGCCAACTCAAAATCCAAACTTTAAGCTTGCTTAGCCTCCTTGGTGGATGATTTTGCCTTCCAAAGGCATCACCTAAACATAACCACAACTATTTTTCATTAACTTCAACTATATATCAACATCTATAACCACATATTGCTATACACACTAAATCCTAACTCAAAAAACCATTCAGTTAGCTTCTTTCTTATTTAAATTCATCAATTAACATGTGTCACAAAATGTTCTAATAATATGTTAGCTATTAGCGACCACTATTTAGAGTGTTTGGTTCGTTAGCTCATAAACATGTTCGTTTATAAGCTCGCAAACGTATTTTTTTATAGGCTAGTAAACGTATTCATTTAAAAGTTTACAAATATATACAGGCTCACGAACATGTTCATATATTAATATTTTATAATTTATATCTTATTTTAATATATTAACTAAATATTATGGTTATTTTGAAAACTCACCCTTTTAATAGCCATTTGGTTTTAGCCTCCTACTCTTTTAGGATTTCATTGCATTCTTTCTAAACAATACACATATACTGATCCCCTTCACTGCTGCCAGCTCTCCTTCAATTTTGATTTATTTTAATAATTTGATTATGGGTAGCTATAGGAGAAATGGCGCTTCGGCAGGTGACACGGGTGTCAACTGCCTGTAAGGCATCAATTAAATAAGGAATGATTCCAATTCCATACTCGTTGTCAATGAATACAGGAACTGCTTCTCTCCATCCGAAGTATTGAACAATGGCACTAATAGCAGTCACTTGAGCAGAGTCGGTTGGTGTAGCTTGAAAGAAGTATGGACTCATGGAAGCAAGACAAGGACTTGATGCAGAAAATGATATAATGGGTACCTGAGCTTTTTCTCCAACATTAATTAAAAAAGTTGCTTGCATTGATGTTACAGGCCCTATGATTGCCACTACTTCTGCATTCTTTATTAAGTCTACAGCTGCATTTATTTTGAAAGGAGAGCTCAAACAAGTTATTTAGCTCGGCTCGATAACAGTAATGAATAAATTCGAACAAATTTTTTTCTGAATCGAGACCCAAATATCTTGCAAACGGTTTGGTTCCTTTACAGACGTTTTATCAAGTAACATTGGCCATTTATTTAAAGATGAATTACACCCTCAGAGATTATGTTAAAATATTTCAATTTTTATTTTGTAATTGAATAGTATTTTTGTCTTCAACTATTAGTATCTCTAACATAAATATAATATGAAATATTCATATCAAATAAATTTTAATAAAAATAAAATTTATTATAATATTCAAATGAGATAAATTTCAACTTTGTTGATTAGGCATTAAAACTAATTTTATTTTTATTAAAATTCATCTTGATATTTCTTATAACAGAAGTTAAAGGAGTGTTTGAAATTGCTGTTGAGTATTAAAAAGCATGTTTTGAAACTTTGATTTAATTGAGTATTTTTTTATTTTTTTATAAATTGTTTTTTTCAAATCTATTTCTGAAAAAAATATCTATTTACTTATTTATATTCAAAAACAGTTTTTAAAACTCAAATAAGTTAAAAATATAAAAATAAAATATTTTTTCTAAATGTAACACCAAATAAGCTCTAATAGTTAAATATAAAAAAATTATTTAATTATAAAATTAAAATTAAAATATTTTTATATTATAAATAATTTTTAAAATAATGAATTCGCTATCTATTCAATGTAATGTTACGTCGTTTTAGCCATTTGTTGTCTAAAAGACCAATTTTTTTTTTGAATTTTTGTTTTTGCCCATTTTTCTTTAAACAGCCCTAACCTAAAGCCATCTTTGATTCTCTGCCTCTATCTCTCTGGTCTCGGTGACTGCGCCGTCGCCACCCGCCAGCAACGTCTACGCCTCCGGTCCCTACCAACCGACTCGCTGGCTGTATTCCTTCAGTCCTTCTCCAGTTCAGCACAAACCAAAAGGCCAAAGGTTCGATTTCTACTCTAATTTAAGATAGCTGCACTATTTATTTCTTTCTCTGAATTTTTCTTGCTTCAGTCGCTTGTATTAGAATTTTCTTATTTTCTTACTATTAGGTTTTTTCACTGATAAAATGAATTTTTTTACCAAAACTTTGGCAATGGTACCAAAACTTTAATCGAAATGTTACCAAAACTTTATCAAATTTTTATTTTGTATCAATTTAGTATCATATATTTATAATTTTATTTTAAAATGGTATCGAATTTTTATTTTATATTACATTTTTATAATTTTATTTCGAACATGCCACCTCATGTGTCAAAATTCTAAAATATGTGACATTTTTTTATCTAAAGTAATATGTAATGTAATGTGACACATAAATATTATAGATATTTTCTTCTGAAATAAAATTGTAAAGATTTGGTACTAAATTGATACAAAACAAAGATTTGGTACCGTTCTAAAACAAAATTATAAAAATGTAATACGAAATTAATACAAAACAAAGATATGGTAGCATTTTGATACTAATGACAAAGTTTTGATACAAAAAATTTATTTTACCCGATGTTTCACTCTGCCAATAGCACTCATTTTTACTTGACACTGGTAACAAACTAACAATGCATGGTTCCTTCTATTTTTTTTCCTAATTTTTTGGCAATAACCTTTTATT
>CATIWF010115837.1:0-58927 GCA_949630135.1 Balakata baccata
TAAATTTAATAATTGAAAATAATTTATGAGTTAAAGAAATGAAATTATGGTTAAAATAGTGTATTATTTATATAAATTGTAATTATTTGGAGTTAATTGTACAAATTGAGAAGAAAATTTAAGTTAGGATAATGAGAGAAGAAATAATAAATATTTAAGTTAAATTTGAGAAATATTTAAAAGTAATAAATTAAAAAAAAAATTTAAGTGGAATATTTAGTTTTAATTTTAAAAATTATTTAAACTAAATTTGAAAAAACAAATGAAAGTAATAATGTTAAAAATTTATAAGTGGACTATTTATTTGTAATTTTAAAAAATATTCAGAGTAAATTTGAAAAAAATATTAAAAATAATAAAATAGTTTGAATTTAATTTTTTTTACCATTAATTAAATTGCCTACGTATCCTCTTGAGTTTTGTATGAATCAAAATTTACGTAATTCTCTTACCTTTTAAATTTATTGAATATTTCTTTACCTTATTTAATCCGAATTGCCGGTGTCAGATATGCTAACGGTTCCTTCAGTCATATAAATTAATTTTTCGTCGTATCCCTCTTTTTTAAATTCTTGTTGTCTTAAGGTCGTTTTATTCCAATCAGCGACACATACTTGATTTTCAATTGATTCGAGAGCTAAACTTGATCGCGTCTTGTCCAAAATATTACTTTCCGAACTAAATGCTTGTTCAATAATAATTGTTGAAACTGGACATGCAAAAATTTGTTTTGCAATTTGAGTAAAGACGAGATAAGTGGTGTGATGACAACTCTACCATTCAAGAACATGAAACTTTTTACCTGCTTTACTATCACCAAACTCAAAATTTGTTGTTAGATAAATGTAAAGTACGGGTGAACTAGTGGATGATCAAGATTTTTTATGACTTTTTAATATCAAACGATCATCCTTTCTCATACTTTCCGGTTCAACCTCTTCATGATTAGAACTAGTGGAAGTAAAAATATTATGTAAATTATTAAATTTATTAAATAAGTCAAATATTTCTTCTAACTTTATTTACAATTAAATCAATACTAATATTTTCGATATCAAGACACTCATAATAAATTTGCAAATATTCATATAATATTGTAATTTTACACATAAAATAAAAAACACAATATATAAGATTAATCAAATGAATTATTTTAAAATAAGATAATCATTTATGTCGTATGACAAATATAACATCATGCAAAATAATATCTTTTATATACTCTTTAAACACATCAACAATATTAATAAATTAAGCCAAAAATAAATGACATATAGGATAAAAAACACCACTTAAAACATATGTTGCATCGTTAAAAACTTTTAAAATCTCTAAAAGATTTTTACAAACGTCTCAATGTTGTAGATATAAATTAATTTGTGTCACATTAGTGGAAATAAATGAGCATAATAAATATTTACATGCGTATGACTCATTGATTAACCCAAATGTGGAATTCCAATGAGTTGGGACATATTGTAGAAATTTTTTCGGTCTTTTGCTATTTTCATGACAAAATCAAATCCATGATTTCATAATTTGGGGATGTCAATACAAATAAATAATTGCTTATTTTATTGGTTCAATTGTATCACACAATATTTTTAAACCATCCTATACACACAAATTTAAAATATGACATGCACATCTAATATGAAAAATTTTTCTACCAATACAAGATTGACATAGAAATTGAAACTCTCTAATAGAAGTGATGTTAACTGCCGTATTATCAAAACCGATTCAAAAAATTTTATTAACTAAACCGTATTTTTCGAAAATATTTTTTATTATTTTATAAATATTGTCTGCTGTATGTCTATCATCAAATATTTTAAATGCAAGTAATCTTTTTTGGATAATCCAATCATCACCAATCTAATGACATGTTAAACTCATGTATGAATGTAAGTGCTAATGATAACTTTAAATATCACTACAAATTGCAACACGTCTATTTAAAAAAGAAAAAATTTTGTATAATTCTTTTATATTTTCATTATACAATTTAAATAAATCACATTTAAGAGTGTTCCTTGTAACACGTTCAACAGTGGGATTTAAAGCAGTTTAATAAAAATTATTAAAATAAACTTTTTCACCGAAACTAAAAAATAAATTTTCAACACTTATCATTTTTGTCATTTCTTATTTATATATTTCATCATTATATTGAAATAATAGAGAGTTAGAAGACGAATCTGCAAATCTAGATATTTGAGTTTGTTTTATTGTGATACCGAGTTGAATTATATGTTTATTTTCCAAATATTTTTTGAAAGTGTCATACCCACCACTTTGTTTAAATTTGTAAATTTGGCCACAATAGTTACATACAACTTATAATTGACCATAATTTCGTTGTATTTTCTTAAAATGAATTTGAAAAATATCAGAAGAGCGGAGTTTTTTATCTGACCTTTGATTCATATTTGTTAGAATATTATCCGTCATTTTTTATCTTTGTTGAGTATTATGTTCGAAAGCCAATTCGTTTGCCATCTTTTCATTCTCATCCTCCATATTAACTAAATTAACATATTTTTTCATACCAAAAAAGATGAAAACTTTTATTTTTTTTCCATTAATACTTTATTTTCAAAGTGATTATTTATATATTATCATCTTTTAAAAAAGATTATTTTCTTTTCTTCATGATCAAAATTTCAAAATATAAAATAATTTATATTACTTATTTTATTTTTTTCAAATTATATAACATTTTTTTTTATAAATTACAGGTTTTAAACTATATTTGACTTTATGGTTTAATATTATTATTAGTTATTTAGTATTTTTATGTTTAGTCCTTGTTACATTTCAAAACTATAGAGTATATAATATGAAACATGTTCTTAAAAATTAACATATATCATTTTTAATCAATATTATCAAAGTGAACTGAATCTTACTATTAGATTTGATTCTTTATTCACAAAATTACAAATTTAATTCTCTATTTGATAATTATGATTACTCTCTGTCTCTAGGAACATTAGACCAATGATAAATGCTATTAACATTTTTTCATGCACTACCCATTATACACTTTTAATATAAAAATGATATTTTTTTTTATAAAGCACTCGCTTTTATTATAAAAATAATACAAAAAATAATACTATAAGAGACATTTTTTTTATATTAGAAATATATAGTAAAAAAATGAACAAGGAAATATTGATAGTATTTTTCTTGGACCAATTGCTCACCAAAGCGGTGATGCTTTAATTCTTTGAATTGACAAGCTCGGCCTTGACTAGAAGAGTGCCAATGTCTCTGTGGAGTGCAAGTCTTAATTTTGGCAGAAAGGGCATTATTTCATACAATTTCAAAGTTGATGGGTCGAGTTTTGGGTTACAAATTGAAGATTAAGGATTGTTGCGTTATACCAGTATGAATTGGAAGAAATTGCTGCGTATTCATGTCATTCGGTTTCGCACCAGAAGAGTCCCAAATACATGAACAGATATTGAAGCTTAAAACAGGAAAACAACTACGAGAAACCACACAGTAAGGATTTGAGAGTAGCTCAATTTTGATTCAAAGCTGAAGGCAAGGAATTTTAGCTACAATTGCAATTGCTTCAACAACTTATGAACCCTCCATTCTGTTCAAAAGTCTAACTCAACATATTTCTGCCTATTCGGGGGATTTAAAGCTAGAAGCAAACAAGGCATATATGATCAAAAGATCAGAATATGCATAAATGTTAACTTGGAAATTTTAAGATCTATTATCCTAGAGGATGGTGGCTTCTTTTTTTTTTTAATGGCAGTATGACTTTTAAGAGGTTAGAACAATCAGTATCCCAGTTTTTTTCTGTCACTAACAGTAGTGGGATTTTTAGAAATAAGTTTATACTTAAGTTGCCTTGTTGATTGCGTGCTTACATGGAGGAGGTTGTTGATTCTGGTTCTTCAGCTCGTCTCCAGCCACTAGAAAGAATGCAGTGTGCCTGAGAAACACAAAGTAAGCCACAATCACTCATCAATTACAAACAAAAGCAACAACAAATAATTGTGGTAGATGCGATCTAATCATGCCTGAAAAAAGTCATCATTTTGATTTTTGATTCTTGGTCGATATCTGGAGTGCTGTCCAACGCCTGATGCATGTGATATAACCATCTTTCTGCAGCTTGGTGTGTAACAGGGAATGGGCGGTGGCGTGCAATCAATGCAGGATGACCTGCCAAAAGTAGGGGGAAAAAAAGACCACTACACTCTGCTCAAACATGCTAATTGACAGGTGTTACAACAACTTCCAAATTTCAATCTCTATGAATCATTCTAAAAAGAAATAAAGGGTACATCTAAGCATATGCTGCTCTATTAAGATGCAGAAATCTTGAAGATCTTAACTTGGATAAAACTAAATCCCGCACTAAGTCATATGAATAAAAGGTAACCTAAGTAGAATTGTGATTACAAACCCATCACGTCTAAATTGAGAGGATTTTTATTTACCCAACAGCTTTCATTTTCATCTGCCAAATTAATTAGCTGTTATTTATTGTTAAGATATCCCAGGTGGACTGGTTATAAGTGCTCTTCATAATGGATTGGCTTGGACATCTCTCTTGCCTTGTGCTAACTTTGGGGGTGAGTTAGATCTAATATCCATTAAAATGAGATGTATATTCGATAAAGGAGTGCTTCTGATGACACATACCTGTATTAAATTGCTAGATTTCATCAAAATAATGAAGAAATATCAAGTGCTTGCTTCTCCTATTACATTCAAGGGAGTGAATACTAATATTGCAAGCCTCAAGTAAATTCATCATCCAATTAATTCATGAAACTGGCTATCCACTATAGATCAAGAGCCACTGGACTTGAATCCACAGCTTCTATATGTCCAATAACACACTGAATTGACTTTTGGATTATTACAATGTATATGTATAAGCATTCATAAACCTAGAAACGGCTCCAGTACCACAAAATATGAATATACATAATGATCTGAGGTCAGGCCGATTTAGCTATTAGAAGATTGTCCGAAATGAAGCAGAAAGAAAATGGCAAGGGTAGGGGAGATTGCAAACCTTTCCTCTGTGAATAAAGAGGAGGACCACCCATTCTCTGCACAAAGAATTCATATTGATTTTGGATGGCTTCGTCTTTCTTCGAATGAGCAAAAATCGACCGAAACCATTCTTCTTCATCGTCGTATACCCTGAATTTCCAATTTTTTTTTTTTAAGAACTTCAGCTCAGATCAATAATCAATTAAATTGGCAAAAACATTAATTACCTGGTGTAGAAATTGGAGGAGAGGTTGATGAAGGTCTGGAGGCCGAGTTTCTGAAACAAATTGGTATTGTCGATGGCGAAAGCGTCGGCAGGGTCAACTCCGCTCCACTGGGAGGCTTTCTGCTGAAGGGACTGCATGATAATTGGTTTGAGGGATAGAAGAGAAGAGATATGGGCAGGTGTTTATAAAGTGGTCGCGTGGCGTCCACGCTTTTCCATTACAGGCCTTCTTCTTCCTTTTTTTCAAAACTGGGATTCCATTTGCTTGACTCCAGCACCTTTGCCTTCTGCTATTTATTAAGGAAATTGTTTGTCTACACTCCGTCTATGAATCTTTCCACCTTACCCTTATTAATTAAAGACAGAATGCTACGATCATTTCTAATTATCTCTTTATTTTTATTATATTTTTTTATTTTAAAGAATTATTCGGTAAATTTTTTATATTTAAAATTTATGGAAGAGTGTGTTTTTTTAAAATAATTTTCTTATTTTTTATAATAAAAATTTATTTATTTTAATAAATATTAATTTGTATGAAATACAGTAAGAGTAAGATATAAAAAAAAAAGCCAATTGAACTTGTAAAAAAAATTTCTATTTATATTTAAAAATAGTCTAAGATACTTTTTATTCTATTAAATATGTCTTTTAAAATAAAAAGTATTGTTGTAAATTCTCTAAAAGATATTTAGAATTCTTGTTAAGCATTTTAAATTCAAATTTTGAATTTTATGATTTAATTAATTAATTTTTTATAAACTGATTTTTTCAAATATGTTTTTTGAAAAAGCATATATTTACTTATTTTTATTTAAAAATAATTTTTAAAACTTAAAAAATTTAAAAATACAAATTTTTTTTCCCAAAAAACATTTTCTCTAAACACAATATCAAACAGGATTTAAATAACACTATCCGTTATTATATCCTCTTCAATATTTACTTTCTAATTGTATATGAATCTTTCTACTTTATTATTATTAATTAAAGAGAAATGTTTTTATTATCAAATAAATGTTAAAAGTTTTTTTCTCTTAATTAGAAATTTTGAGAATAAATTTGAGAGAAGTATTTTTCCTTTTAATATATATACCATGTGCAAATTCAAATTAATTCTAAATAGCTAAGAACAAAGCAAAATTATATTTCTTTCTATGGAATAAAATCTTATAAAATTAATAATAAGAAATTTTTTTAATGTGTGAAAATTATAAAATGGATATTTAAAATAAATGATTAATTACCGATAAATATATAAATTTTACCCCTTTTAACAATTTTAGCTCATACTAAAAAAAAAAATTTGTATTTTAATTTTTAAACTATGTGTTTTTTCAATAATGTTTTTCGGTGAAAATTTCCTACTGAACATGCCTACATGTAACCAAAACCGTCCTACGTGGAAAAAAAAAAGAAAAGAAAAGAGAATGCTATGTCAAAGCGGTATATATTGAAAATCTTCACTAGTCATAACAAAAACGCATCTTCATCGGCGATAAAGACACCATCACCGGATTTATCACCGACCAGCACCTTCGATTTCTTCCATTCTTCATCTCGAGTTTCTGCCTCTCTTCTAAGTTGCCTAAAAGTTTTATCAAAATTATTATAATTCTTTTAGTTACTACTATTGCAAATACTCTGTTTCTTTGTCCCCAATTTCCATTTCGTATTTCTCAAACAAAACATGTTGATCTGGAACTCACTTAACACGAATTGGTTAAGCCATGGTTGAAGAATGAGAGAATTGGAAATATATTGCTATTTCAAAATTTAAAATTGAAAATCCTTCAAAACCCCTTTTCCCCCTACTTCTCGCAGAGACCAAAAAGACGAAATCATCATTCAGAACAAAAAATGGCAAAAGAAACTGTTGCTATTTCTAAGAAGAAAATCAAAGAGATGATGGATTCCTCTTCCTCGGATCTTGAAGGGTAACAACTCTCTCCACCCCATTTTACCAAACTATCAGAAAAACCCATGACAATCTTGGCTTTGTTAATGTCATCGATCGTCGGTCCATCCATCACCACTTCAGAACAGAATCGATATGAAAATTTCAATTTAAATTTGAGATTTGAGGAAGAAAGAAGTAGCAAAGGTTAAGGAAGTAGAAGTAGTAGAGCTTGGTGAGATGAATGAAGGTGGAAGTTGCAGAAGAGGAGAGAGCATTCATAGGGATTTTGACTTTTGATTTTTAATTTTTTTTTTATTATTTGATTCAAAATGCATTATCTCATGATATGGCAAGTGTATTTTCGTTTTAATGCTTTTTTTTTTTCCAGATTATATGTCATGTGAGATTCTGACTGCCATGTGGATATAAAGTCACTGTATTTCTTGATTGGAAAATAATTTTGAAAAAAAAAAAAAAAGAGTACAGGTATTCTTATGCAAAATTTTGTAAACTAAAATTGTTAAAAACGACAAAATTTGGGTATTTAACATTACTTAATCCTAAAATAAAAGTAAATTCATTTGGTTTTACACGAGATAATCCCATTTGAGAGAGAAGATATAATGGCTCATTAGCATTGCCATTTTATATGTGTCGACGCGTAAGAGCTATCCAAGAAATCACACTTCTTTCAAACATTCTATCAAACAAAGCATAAGCAGAGTCACTCTACCACATTTCCCATACATATCTACAAGATCATTGCTTCAACATCAAATCAAATCCGACTTCTTCTTTTATCACTGCTCCGTCCACTGCACTCCTTGCTTGAGTAAACCGTTTTTTGAACAGGGCCTCAATAGCCTGCAAGTCTATGCCGCTCACTCAAGACTGAGAACGAGGACCCGTTCATTATTTCAGAGGCTATATAGCTCCCTACTTTATGGTCACCAATGGCCGAAATTGGCGCCTTAAAAATCAGAGAACTGGAAAATCTCGTTGCACCCATGTTGCAACATTGCAAGAAAATGACAGAGCTGATGAAAATCCACGCTATTATGATAAAGTACTCGTTATCACAGAGCAACTTCCTGGTGACAAAAATGATAGATTTTTGTGATTGCAGCGAGGATATGAACTATGCAGGATTGCTTTTTAGGCAAGTCGTAGAACCAAATGTCTTTTTGTACAATGCAATGATAAGAGCATACACACATAACTATATGTATAGCCTAACTATCGCCGTTTATAAGCAAATGCTAAGGCAAAAAACCACACCAGGTGAAAAGCCTATTTTTCCTGACGAATTCACCTTCCCTTTTGTACTGAAGTCTTGTGCAAGGCTTGTGCTTCATAATCTAGGTAAGCAGGTCCATGCCCACTTCTTAAAATTTGGGCCGGAGTCCCATCTTATCACAGAGAATGCACTGATCGATATGTATGTGAAATGTGATAATATGTTAGATGCAGATAAAGTGTTTGATAATATGGACGAAAGAAATGTAATTTCATGGAATGGAGTTCTTTGTGGGCACGCTAGATTGGGTCAAATGAGGAAGGCAAGAGCTGTATTTGATGCAATGCCTAGAAGGACTATAGTATCTTGGACTGCGATGATTTCTGGAAATACTCGCATTGGGTCTTATGCTGAAGCGTTAGATACGTTTAGGCAAATGCAAGTTGCTGGCGTTGAGCCTGATGAGGTAAGTATTGTTTCAGTCTTGCCGGCATGCGCTCAGCTGGGAGTCCTTGAGGTGGGGAAATGGATACATATTTACTGTGAAAGAAATGGGTTATTGGCTAAACCTTCCATTTGCAACGCTCTGATTGAAATGTACACAAAATGTGGCTGCATAGATCAAGCTTGCCTGTTTTTTGATCAAATGCCTGAAAAGGATGTAATTTCTTGGAGTACAATGATAGTAGGGCTAGCAACTCACGGGAAAGCTCGTGAAGCAATCAAAATATTTGAAAGAATGAAGCATGTGAAGATAAAGCCGAATGGCTTTACGTTTGCTGGTCTTTTATCAGCTTGTGCTCATGCCGGTTTTTGGAAGGAGGGGCTTATGTATTTTGATACCATGATAAATGATTTTCATATAGAACCGGAAATCGAGCATTATGGTATTTTGATTGATCTTCTAGGACGTGCAGGACGCCTTAGACAGGCTTTGAATGTTATAGAAGAGATGCCTATGAAGCCAGATTCAAAGATTTGGGGTTCTTTATTAAGTTCTTGTAGGACTTACAGTAATATCAAAATCGCTGCCATTGCTATACAGCACCTTGAAGAGCTTGAACCAGGTGATACAGGGAATTATGTTTTGCTTTCCAACATATATGCAGATCTCGGCAGGTGGGAGGATGTGTCGAGGATGCGGAAACTTATTAGAAGTAAGAGCATGAAGAGAACTCCGGGATGCAGTTTGATTGAGGTCAACAGTGTGGTCCAAGAATTTGTATCAGGGGATAATTCAAAGCCCTTTTCAAAAAACATTTTCTGCTTGCTAGAGCTGCTTGTTTTTTATCGCGACACAGTCGAACATATGATCGAAATAATGCCGGAAGATGGATGAAAAATGACCAAAGCTATAGTCAAGGATTGATGGCAGATGTCTTTATAGCTGGGGGGTCTTGCATACTTTCCTCAATTTCATTAAATAGATATATAACATTTTCCAAAGAAACCATCCATTGTTTCTTGCGGAGTCCCTCCTGGTTGGTGAAAAATTCCTTAAATATTGTTCATGTAATTCCAAGCAAATTATAAACTATATTGTAGCTGTATCACAGATCCCAGAATGAGATTTGCGAATAGTCTCTTGTCAGTTGGAATCCGTGCTGCTGAATATATATGACCGCATAGTTCATGATTGTAAAAGATGAGAAATGCTAGTGTCTTAACATTTTTTTATCCCAATTTATTCCATCTTACGTAAAATACATATACTTGTTGTCAAAACTGGCCAGGCACCGGCTAAACTGGAACCGGGCTCTAACTGAGCTGGTTTACATATATAACCTGGATAGGTTTCTGACCGGCGGCGGAACTGGCCAACCCGGCGGTTAAACCGGGAACCGTCCAAACCGGACGGGTTTAAATGGTGGAGAAATTGTGAAAAAATTTTGTGAGGCTAAATTTCGAACACGCGCCTGAATGTATGTTACTCCAACTTTGACCGCTGGGTTGCACAAGAGGCTGATGTCTTTCATTCAAGAATATATTTTTGAAGCTATTTAATATTAATTTAATTATACAAATGATAAAGAGTTTATTAATTCTATAGAAAATTATTTTAATCGAAATGTATATATGTTATAATATTTTTAAAAAAAACTTATTATATATTTTTGTCTTAAAAATCAAAATACATTAAATAAAATAATTCTATTGTTTATTAATATGGTAAATATAAAAAATAGATATTATTATTTTAAAATATTTTAACATAGTAAATTTTCATCTAAATATATTTTAAATTATTTTAATAGATAGATGAATATATGTATTAATAAAATTTTATAACAATTTTAATTTGAAAAAATTAAAATATTTTATAAATAAATAAATTTATTTTTATTTAACTAATAAATATCTATATAAATGCTATTATATTTGATAAAATTTTTTTTAATATAGTTATTATTTAATTAAATTATAAATATTATATTGAATATATTATTATGTATAAGTATTTTTCATATCTTACTATATATAAAATACGTTAAATATTATATTTTTAAAAAATATTATATAACTGGTTCGATCCCAGTTGAATATTTAATTCTTAACCCTATGTCTTTTCCTGTTCATTGACAGACTAGATTTTACAACCTTGCTCTATCCATTCACTTATTTTATTCGATTTATATTAAAATTACAAATATTTTATACAAGTTGAAATAAAAAAGTATTTGTAAAAATAACAATTTTTTTTTTTTTGATAGACACGAAACGACGATTAAAGACAAACATTCTTGCTGTTTATACAACAAGACTTGGGCAATTTATGCAAAACTCTGCCGTGCAGAACAAGCACTAATGTTTTCTCATTCTCAGCTTATCAACTGGCTTTAATCAGTCAAGTTCTGACTACTTAACTGCAGAGCATAGTTAATCTCTAAGCTCATAACTATATTCCATGAACGCACATCAACAGAAAAACAAATTCAAGGGCATGTTACTAAATAATCGGGTAAAATGAATTTTTTATATCAAAATTTTGACATTTATATCAAAATGGCACAAAATCTTTGTTTTGTATTAATTTAGTATCATATCTTTATAATTTTATTTTAAAATGATATCAAATATTTGTTTTGTATCAATTTATTACCACATCTTTACAATTTTGTTTCAAATGAAAGTATCTACAATATTTACGGTAAAATTTATCTAACGTGGACACCGTAGATACACATATCATACCACATTATATGTCACTTTAGATAAAAAAAAGTCAGTATTTTAGTTTTAGACATATGAGTTGGTAATATATGATATTTTTATTTGAAGTGACATGTAACATCGTATAATACGTTTATTGTTAATATCTACATCAGACAAATTCTACAGTAAATATTGTAGGTACTTTCATCTGAAACAAAATTGTAAAGATGTAATACAAAATTGATACAAAACAAAGACTTGATACCATTCTGAAATAAAATTGTAAGGATATGGTACTAAATTAATACAAAACAAAGATTTGATACCATTTTGATACAAATGTGAAAGTTTTGGTACAAAAAATTCATTTTACCCCTAAATAATCACAAATTTATTTAGAATAAAAAAGACATGTTCACTAAAAAAATTATATTGTTCAAGGCAGAAATGATGGGTTCCTAAACCTATCGAACACCAACATGAAGCGGTAGAGATTAAAACAAAAAATTACACTCAGAATCAGGTAGTGAAGTCACTACAGAAAGGAAATGCCAGCAATTACAATTAGCACATATATACTGCAATCCATGATAACTGCATCGATTGCCTTCTGCATCACCAAACCTACCTCCAAAGCCTTACCTGCTTGTTCAGCCCAGTCATTCATACTTGTCGAAGGAATATTATTTTCTCCACCAGCAATCCTATCGAAACCTCTCTGATTATTGAAAAGCAGCCTGGCAAATACAAGGGTTAGATTAGTCAGCAAAACAAGATAAAGCGGCCCAAAACTTATTGTGCTACTTATCATTTTGCTGCCTGGGAGTGGAAAACCTAAATATAACAAGACAACAAAATGGGCTATAATTACAGAACAAAAAAAACGTGGACTCTCTGTTGCTGCAATGGCAGAGCTTATTTGATTTGGAGTTACAAATCTATTTGGATGCAACTGTTCTAAGTGTTGCATGCTGCCTAAAGTGGCTGTAGTTGACATCTGATCTGTCGATGAAATTAAAGATGATTGATCATTGCTGCCAATATCATCATGAGGAGTTTTTGCGGTCTCAATATTTGTGTTGAGGGTGTGCAATAGAGGTTCTATACTGTTTCCTCCATGGCCAGAATCAATGATGGAATCATTAGTTGGCAGTATAGAACTGAATCCTCCATCCTCACCATTAGGAGAAGCTGCAAATCATCAAGACCATGAGCAGGAAGCAATAAAAAATTTTCAGTTGCATCATATGCATTATAAGAATCTACAAGTTATGAAATAATAGAGATTAGCAAGATTGCTATATCAAACACGCAATTTATACCTAATTCATTATCCCTCATACGCATAACTATCCAGCCCCAAAAACAAATATACAGTGGGAACCAGAATACATGAAAACTATGAATAAATTAGTTTTTAGTGACCAAGATCACCACATGCACCACTGCCCTGAAATATATAGGGTCTACCAACAAACTCTCCTTCAGAAATGGAGGAGGAACCTCCATGACAATAAAAAATGTTACCATTGATGAGAAAGAAGATTAGGTAAAATCCAGCAAATCAAGACAGTTTCAAGTAGAAATAGTTTGATGGGCAGACAATTTCAATCAATCAGTATATATTTTCTTTAACAGCTATTTAATGCTGGTGTCAACTAGAGTGGAAATTCAATGCTAAATTATCAAAAACTACCTCAATCAACGGGCAGAACAATTAAACTAAACACAAAATTCATGATACCAATATTAAGATGCCACTGACTTCCCCAAAATAGCTCGCCACACTAAAACAATAATTATGATAAGCAGTCAAGATTTACCAATTTGTTTGTTTTGAGAGAATTGGGCGGAAAAGAAAAGAAGAAATTCATAATTTTTTTTTCCTCGTCTCTTGTTTGGCCAATTGCATATGAGTAAAAACAAGGGAAATCTGAATTCTCACTTTCTCTTCAGAGGCTAAATAATTTCTCACCAATTTGTCAGAAAAACACAGAAAACAGAATTGTTTTCTTTTCCCTTGCACAATTAAGTAAACAAACAAGCTGTAAATATCTCCTCCCTCTAGCAGCAAAAGTCAATCCTAATTAGAGAAGTATGTGCTTCCAAACACAAAATCCAACAAACATAGATCCAACAAATGACAGTAGTAGATAAGAAGAGAGAGAGAGAATGCGTACCAGTGATTTGATCAGAGAGATGAGGAGACGGATCTTGACGGTAGGGCTGAGAGTGAGATGAATGGGCACGTGGTTGATGATAGGATTCCGATGGAAGAGTTTGGGTCCGACTGGTTATGAGAGCTAATCGGTCGGCTCCTCTTTGGAGGATCTTCCTTCTTCTAGATTCTCTAGTAGCGGTGCTGTCGGTTGCCATATCTTCTTTTCGGAGTGGGTGGAAGAACAGCAGAAAGCTGTTAAAAACTTACTGTATCCACCTGGCGTGCCCTGGCTTGGATGGTGTAGATTTCGGGTCGGATCCAATTTCCTCCGAAAATTATTTTTTTAAAAAAATTATTTGACAATTTGGAAAACTAAAGGGCGTATTTAGAGGTGTTAAATGAATCATAATACGTAAATCCGACATGACAAATACGTAAAATTAGTAGTTTTGTATTGAGGTTATATGCGGATCAATCTGTTTATAATACGGTTCAAATCTTATCGTATTACGAGTTGACACGTAAATCTATTACAATTCGTTTAATTTTTTCATGTCGTATTGTGTCAATGCGACCCGACTCGTTTATAACACGTGCAAATTTACTGAAATATTAAAATTAATAGTATTATTTTACAAAAAAATATCTAAATATCATTTTCGTGTCGTGTCAATCATGTTATATTGTGTTCAATGATCTAAAAAATATAATTGTATTGTGTCAAATGACCTAAAAAATATAATCAAGTTGTGTCAAATGACCCAAAAAAGCATAATCGTATCGTGTTCATGTTAGATTTTATGACCCACATACGATCCAAAAATTAAACGTGTTACACGTGTCGTGTTTGTGTGACCTGTTTAATATTCGTGTCGTATTCGTGTCAATCTGATTAATAAATGAGTTGTATTCATGTTGATTTTAATCGTGTCACCCGAGTGGATCGACACGATACAAACACGACTCACCAATCCATTTTGACACTCCTACGTGTATTCAATTAGAATTTTAGAAGATTTTAATAGATTTAAAAAGCCAAATGATATCCAATTATGATTTATAAAGATTCTATAAAAATTATAAGGTGAATTAAAATTTTTTATAACTTTAAAAAAGTTAATAAAAGTAAAGTCAATTAAGATTTTTAAAGACTTAAAAAAAACTTATAAAAATAAAGTGATATTCAATTAAAATTTATAAATATTTTATAAAAATTAGAAAATATTCAATTAAAATTTATAAAAAATTTATAAAAGTTTAGAATTTATAAAAACTTCTTAAATAATACATTCTTACTTATAAACATCATATTTTTTAAAATTTTTAAAGGCTTTTAAAGACTATATATATATATAATTATTGTAAATTTTTTTTTTATTTTCTCATAAGATTTTAACAGATTTTTTCATAAAAGTCTATAAAAATTATTGACAAATTTATGAACTCTATAAAAATTATTAAAAACTTATAAATTTTGTAAAAGTTATTGACTCGAAAAAAATCTATAAATATTTTTTAAAATCCTAATTGAATACACTATTGTTAATAAGGAGTGAAATTATTTTGTTTTATTTTATCTTTTTCTTCTCCCGGCATGTGAAATTCTTATTTATACCTTGTGAGAAATTTATTTATAATTAAACAAAATTTAAGTGAAATAATTAAAAATTAGACCGAAAAAACTTATAAATAGCATCATTACTTAATATTCATGAACAGAAAAACTCTACTAAGCTTAAGTAGGAATATGCACACTTCGAGCCAATTTTGAGATAAAAAGCTTATAGTATTGTATTGAAAAGTTTAAGATTTATAAATTAAAGAATTGATATTTATTTCGTATAGTATTATTTTAAAAGTTCAGAATAATTTGGTTTTATTTTTTTATTTTTTCGATATTAAAAAATACAGCACAAAATAATCAATATTTAAATAATTTTATTTTTTATTTAATTCGGTCTTAATATATTTGAAATAATTTCAATTTTTGATTGTTAATTATATGGATTAAGTAGCAAATGTAATAAGATATCAAAGCAGCCAATGAATTTACTGATAAAATATCAACTTAAATACAATATTCAGATTTTTATTTCAATGCAATTAATTAACCTGTTAAATAAATTATTTAAATAAATTATTGGATTAGACTAATATAATTATACGGTGATATATAAATAAATATAAATTAAATAATTAAATATTATAATTACCTAAAAAAATTTGTATTACGATAGACTACACTTTAAGTTTAGCTCAAGTGACAAAAGTGTTTGCTTTTAGGAGGATAAAATATTGAGTTTAAGTCTTCTCTTGTAGAATAGTTGCACAAATAGTATTAAATCTTATCACCTTATTACAATTTGATATCAAATATTTTAATTGTTATAAATTGATACTAAATATTTCATAAATGTTGCAATTTGGTATCAATTCTCAATTTTCAACACCAAAAAGTTGATATAACATGTCACATTACTTTATTATCTACGTCAAATTTATTTTTTTTATAAAAATACATCGTGACATTTCCAAATATTAAAGAAAAATAAACGGTATTGTTGGGATTTTATTTTTTATTAATTTTTGGAAACGTAGCCATTTTGAACGTATTTTTATGAGAAAATAAATCTAATGTGGATAATAGAATGACGTGGTATATCATATCTTTTTTCTGGTACCGGAAATTGAAAAATGATATTAAATTACAATATTTATAAAATATTTAGTATCAATTTATAACAATTAAAAAATTTTGATAACAAAGTGTAACAAAATAATAAAATTTAGTACAATTTATATAATTAGCTTCCTCTCCAATATATTAGATGTGATTTTTCCTTTATTAGGAAGGCAAGAGAATGACTTATACAGGTATCTTCTCTTCCTACCAAAAAAATTTAATTACATCAGACTTTCCCTCTACCTTATATATAAAGACTTAAATCAGAGTTTTTAAATATTTATAAAAGTAAGGTGATAAAAAAGTTTATAAAAATAAAATAATTTTCTATTAAAATTTATAAAAATTTTATAAAATTAAGGTGGTATTAAAAAAGTAGTTTTTATAAATATTTTATTTTTAAAGATTTTTTAATATAATTTTATATATGCAAAAATTTTGTAAATATTTTTTATTTTCTTATAAAATTTTAACAGATATTTTTTATAAAATCTATAAAATTTATTGATCAATAAAAAGTTATAAATTCTGTAAAATTTATCGTATAAATATCTTTTAAAATTCTATTTCAGTTAAAAAGAAAAGCTTTCCCTCTTCTTTGAGGAATTCCTCATCTACACGTCGTCTCTACAAGAAATTCAGCAATCACAATTTAATAACATCTGTAAATTTGAATTAAATTCGACAGCGGCGATCCGGTTTCCCTTCCCTGCTCTGCTACCATGGGAACTGCCTCGAAGGCCATTGCACTGTGCTCTCAAGACATGGACATGGATTCTCCTGCTTCCAGATTATTATGTGATAGACTCAGTACTCTGCCTGAATCAATTATTTATCGGATATTCTCATTCCTTGATGCTAATCAAACCGTTCGTCTCGGCTTGGTTTCAAGAAGATTTGAGTTACTGTGCTTCAACAGCCCTTACTTGTACTTCTCTGCCGATTTTGATTCTAGCGAAAACTGTTTCGCAAGGTATACTCAGTTCTGTGGCTATGTAAATAAAGTTATGAAATTGCGAGGTATGTTAGGAATTGGGATAAATCGATTTCGAATTCACTGGTTTTGCAAGCAACCCAAGTATGATATTGGCGTCCAAGTTGTGGGTGCTAGTGTTAAAATGGCTACTAGGTGTAATGTTAGAGAGTTAGACATTCTTGTGTATTTTGATCGCCGGAATATCTATTTCTTGCCTGATTGTGTTAATGAATGCGAGTCTTTAAGGGTTTTGAGATTGAATCTGCAGATGGGTAAGTTTCAGTTGGGAACATTAAAGATGGAGTCTGTTGAGGAATTATTGCTAGATTCAGTAACAATCTTTGATATGAGATTCGGAGAAAAGATTTCTTCATGGTGGACATCCCTTAGAAGGTTAAATCTTGAGAATATTCATTGTGTTAATGATTTCTCATTGAACATTCCCTCTCTTGAGGAGTTTAAATTGTCTAACTGTGAAATTGGGACAGTTTATACCAATTGGTCTTTGAGCATCACTGGCTCATATTTGATGAGTTCGAGTATTTTCAGGTGTCATTTCAAAGGTCCTTCCAATGTCAGCCTTAATTGTGAATCTCTGAAAAATTTCACAATCTATGGATCTGATTTTAACAGGCTCTCAACTTTCAAGATAGCTTCTTTATGTCTTGATAACTTAATAATCTGTTGTTCTAATTTTAAGAAATCCTGCTGTTTCTGCATTTCTTGTTCATCTGTTAAGCAGATAAAGATTACCCTCTGCAAGTTTGAAGAGTTTTGCCATCTTAAAATAAACAGTTCATCTCTTGATGTGTTGACTGTTTCAGATTGTGAATTAATTTATCCTGATGAGAGAATTTTCGGTTCAGGTCCTCGAAAACGAATTAGTGTTGACGCTGAAAGACTTCAGTCTTTAACTATAAACTCATTGGATAAGTATTCATATGAATTGCCATTATCAATTTCTGCCCCAAATATTCAGGCTATAAATTGGAAAGGAAATCCTTTGGATTTTAGATATTTGGAGTGCTTCATGTCACTGAAGAATGCTATAATTGATATCCAACCATCTTGTCAGCATAAGAGTAAAAGGTTAGCTTGCCATTGCAAGCTTTTCAAGAGTTCAATCTATTGTGTTGCAATGCTGCTTCAAAGTTTGAAACATGCCAAATTCTTAACAATCAATATCTGGCCTATTGAGGTACTTATCTATTTTTCTTTTCTTTCTTTTGTTTTTGTTTGTTCTGATGCATTAGTTTTTCTCTTTGGGCTCTGCAGATGTTCTTTATGCAGAATGATGAACCAATAATTTTTGACAATCTGCTAGACTTGTTTCTGATGGTTGATGATTCATTAGATGACCAACTTCCAATCATTGAGGCCTTTCTCAAGGGATTGCCAAATTTAAGGACTTTAATGATAAAATTTGAGAAGTCTTTCTTAACCAGCGATCCAAATGTAAGCAACAATGTACTCTTATCTCTCTCTATACTTCATTTTCATTGCAGACCGCCTTTTCTGATTGTTTTGATTTATTTGTTTTTGTTGCTGTATGTAGTTAATCAACTCACTGGGCTTGTGTGAAAAGACTTTTATTGTGTCACACAGTGAGGATAGGGAAAAGATAAAAATTCAAAGGAGAAATGCTCACGGTGGAGATAACGATCAAATGTTTCAATTGACTTGATAGTATAATTTGTGGACCTTGAGCTTGTCTAATATCCGAATGTTCATCCTTCTAACTAGCCTGTGCAAGGCAATCATTGCTTTCTTCCTTCCATTTCTGGGAGAGGTTGAGCTTGTTCCAAGAATCTAAATTCTAAAATGGCATCATGCAAGATTCCTGATTTAATATTGTTTTTCTGCTCATCAAATATTATGGTCATATGTGCTTGGTATGCTCCTAATAGCAATGTTAGTAGGCAATAGACGAGATTGTGTTGGGTACCATATTATTTGCATGACCTTGATGCACATTGTTGTCATTGAGAATGAAAATAATTGTGGATAGATGAATGAAATTGCTGGCTCATGCCAAATACATAATAGATATGCGCAGAGGCTGAGACACATTTGCTTTAGGGATGAAGTTATGGAAGTAAATATTCTTACATTTATTGCTACTCTAGTTCATACTGCCTTTTTAACTTATAATATACATAAAAACGGTTAGTCAAGGTGATTAATTTGAATGAAATTTGATTTCTTATCAATATTAATAATTGAAGAAATAAAATGAAAATGATTCTTAGAATAGACAATTGCATTTCCTTAACTTTTATAAATATATATATAATGATATGTAAATTTATATCATTTTTTAAAGATTTACTTCCCAAAAGAATATTGGAAGTCTAGAAACTAAATTTTTGCGACCATGAAGCTAAAGCTAAAGGCAAAAGGAGCTAATAAGCTGATGAAGCTACACTTCTGATTCCAACAATGACATATTTCCACCACATTCTTAATTAAGTTAGCAAATTAAGTTGATAAATATCTTAATAACTTATCTATGTTGTATTTTAGACAATTGAATTCAAAATTTATTTCTTAAGAAAATACGGACGATGATACTAATAATATGTGAAAGTAGCGGAGCTATTACATTCACTTGAGGAGGACTGTAGTCCTTCTTTAACTTTTTAAAATGTATGTAATAATATATAAATTTATATTATTTTTTTAGATTTGCTCATTTATAAATGATGTTAGAAACTTATTTTATACCATAAATTTAGGTTTATGACTCTTCTTTACCTCCATCTGCATGGACTTTTAGTTTTTTGCTCTCATAAGGGATATGGCTCCACCATTGATATGTGCAGTTTTGGATATTTGAATCAATCTTTTATTTTATTTATTTTTATTTTTATTTCATTACAAGCTTATTTGATGTAAAAAAAAATTAACATGTATTCCAGGTGGCAAGTGCCATGAAATCTACTATTTGAAATATGATAGTAAATGGAGAAATTATTAGATAGACCAATTCTACCATGTTATTTGTAAATCAATTCAATTGTATAATGACATGCATTTAATTGTTTTATTTTTATTGGTTGATATGAAGATAAAAATAAAATAATTAAATACATGTTCTTGTATGATTAACTTAATCTAATAGATTTGGTCTACCTAAAAATTTTTTTAATAAAAATGTTCTCTTCTTATTAATTAGAAATTTCGAATTTAAGTCATGGCTACGAAACACTTTTGGACAAGGTTTTGTATAAGAGATTTTAATGAGGAATTTTGTAAAATCTATAGATTTGGGCAAAATACATTGTTTGGATGGATTGTTACAAATTCATCAACTGCCAAAATCTATCAAAATGATGGATTCTAAAATCCCACTTACGAGATGAAATTTGTAAAATTCCTCATTTTAATGAACGAGAGATTTCATTAAAAAAAATTTATTTCAAAATTGTTCTTAAAATTCATGAATTTTATATAAATATCAAATCAAGTTAAAATTTTAAAATTTATGGATACAAAATTCCAATAAAATCTAAGTTTTTTAATTATGTGGATTTATCAAAATTCATGAATTTTAACATCTCAATCCAAACAAGCCCTAAAATTTAGAAGAAAAAAAACATTTTACTTCATTAAATTTATCCGACGCGAATCCAGTCCAAAAGAATATGATTCTACAACTGTATTGTGATTTTTAATTAACTAGTGAAGAGATTAACTCGTTAGTCGCTATATTACTTCTCTAAATAATTTAGATTATATATATACACTCATTTCTTCACATGGGTTCGAGAAAACAGCGTGAAAAATAATTCAACAAATACAAAATTTTTCACCAAAAATATTTCAAGAAAATCTATTGAAGCAACATACTTTTTTGAATTTTTATCACTTTGACAACTGAAACAAAATACGTACTTCTGTTCAGTTCTACATAATTTATGTTTGAATTATTAATACTTAAAATTATGCGGGTTTAAATAGTTGAATTTGATAATTATAAATTTTTTATTATTTTAAAATTATTTAAGTCATTTTAAAATTAGCTCTACTATAATTATAATTTTTTATTATATCATTAAATTTTTTATGTAATATTCTCCTTCAAGTACAATTAGATTTTTCAATTTTTTTTTTCTCTAACCATCATATTCCTTAAATAAGTAGGAATAATTCTCAATTATTATTGGTCTAAAATCACTCATATATATATATATATATATATATATATTATATATATATATATAGGTTTTTAGTTTGTTTTGTTTTTCGTGATTTCGTGATTTTGTTATTGCATTTGGTTTTGTCACCTTGTTACGATATTTTATTTCGATTGTTTTATTGCAGTATTTTTATATGTATGCGATTCAGACAGATAAAATATATTTAATCTAACAAAAATAACAAATCAAATTATAGTCGTTAGTATATTGTAAAACTAAAATCATAAGTATTCTAGTCACTATTATTATCAAAATTTATAAACTTTGAACCGATTTATTACACTATTAATCTGGGTGTTGTGAATATTTTCACTATATCATTCTCTATTATTTTTAACAGATTTGTATATATTTCTATTGATGTATTACTAGTTTGAATCAATAAAATTATTTTTCTCGATAAAAATGTACAATTAGATTAAATAATTTCAGTGGTCACTATGCTACTAGATTTTTTCTCCTTTTTTAGCCATAGACTTAATTTTATCTCAAATCTATTTATTTCTTGAGTTACAAATTTTTGCATGTATTACTCATTGAAGATTTCAGATTTCACGCATTGTCAACTCTCACGGAATTTTTTTTTATTTTTTTCTCTGTCAAATTCTTATAAATTTATTCGTATAATTAAAGGAAAATTATTAATCTACTCAAGTTGTGGTTTCCAAATTAAAATTCCCTTGTACCAAATAAAATATATTAAACCTTTGAAAGCTCAATACCACCTTCCCTATATAATATTCTACTGATCAGTATCGAAGAAGAATAATAACACATAATCGACATTTCTCTCTCTCTCTCCGGCGGCAACCCAACAATGTCAAGGCCACCGCTGCCATGGCTGTTCCGGCGGAAATCAGGCGGTGAAATGATAAAGAATTTGGCCACGGTTTCAAGCAGCCTTTTGCCAGCTTTTGGAACGGTGGTTGACGATGGATATTTGCAGCTCAGAAAATATGTAATAGCTCCTTATGATCGTAGATACAGGTAATTATTAAAATGAAAATAATTAATTGATTAGTACGTAAATTAATGATATTTAGGGATAATTAAATTAATTAATGTGCGATGCAGATGGTGGCAAACTTGGCTAGTGGTATTGGTGATATACTCAGCATGGGCATCTCCGTTTGAGTTAGCATTCAGGAAAGCGGCCACCGGAGCTCTGTTTCCGGTGGATTTGGTGGTTGATGCCTTCTTTGCCGCTGATATTGTTCTTACTTTCTTTGTAGCTTATTTGGACAAATCAACCTATCTTCTTGTTGATGATCACAAGAAAATCGCTTTCAGGTGTGTGTTTTTAAATTATTTCTTAAATTTTGTTTTTTTTTTTTGAAAGAAAAACAATAGTTTTCATTAGCTTAAATATATCAACAAGGTATTTGTTGTTGCATGTGCAAGGATTGACCTTTGCATTAATCAATGTTTTTGTAGCTAAGCATAGTAAAAATTTGCTAAAGGTTTACGTGAATAAGAAAAAAAATAAAATTCTAATCTAATCCATTGGATTAGCTCAATTGACACATTAATTATGAACTAACAAATCGTAAAATTTTGGATTCAATACTCAATCTCTATAAGATGTACTCAAAAATTATAATCCAACACTAATTAGAAAAACTCATATTCCCATTTGGAGGTAAACTTGGTTTATTATGTCATTATAAATTAAACCAATTACATGGTAATATACATTTAATTATTTTAGTTTTATTAGTTAATGTGAATACAACATGTATAGTTTTATTAGTTAATGTGAATACAACGTGTATATATATCATTTTGTAATTGGATTCGTCTATAAATAATGTGCTAGACTGAATCTATATAAGAATTTCTCGTCTCATTAATTAGGGGAGCTTTGACTTCCATGCAATAACAAACACCATATCAATTTGGTAACTACAAACATTTGAATTGGAGTTTTCTAGAAAGAAGCAATACAGATTTGGAGTTTTATCTCTGCTACACAAGAAAAAGATTGGCCTTTGTGAATGAATCACTCCAAACTTATTCAAATTCAGACCAGTAAAAATTTGAGCTTCTACTTCATAATTTTATAATAATAATAATAATAATAATAATAATAATAATAATAATAATAATAATAATAATAATAATAATAATAATACAGATTAAGCCGATTAGTTCAATTGCCTAGACTTGGATATGGTAATGAAGTTCGAGCAAATGCAAATTGAATGTTGTTCTAGGTAACAAGCAAACCGAGTCAAACCAGAGGCAATGTTCCAAATTCCCCATTAATGGTAAAATAAAAGGCCCAAGTAAAATTTACAGTGGTTGTGAAGTAAAACTAGCCAATTGCTGATAAATATTTCCTTTTTCTCGGATTTTTTTTTTTCTCAAATATCAGGTATGTCACAAGTTTATGGTTCCCGATGGATGTAGCCTCAACTCTGCCATATCAACTCATATACATATTCAGTGGCAAAAAGCAACAAACTCAGTTCTTCTCCTACCTCAACCTCCTTCGGCTATGGCGACTCAGACGTTTTAGTGAACTCTTCAAAAGGTACACCTACTTTATATTCACCGAACAGCTAATTTACCCATTTTCAAGGTAAATCTTCTACATAAAGATAACAAATTTCTTGAAATAAAATGAAGAATTTTGATAAGTTGTGATTCACAAAAAAAACGTTTGTAAAATAATCACTGAAGTTAATTTCTTGCAATCTGATTGTAAATTCCTAATAGTCATCATCAAAGACGGAGGCATGTAAGGCCAAGAGGAGCAATGGCCCTTGAAATTTTAAAATTTTTAAGGGTATAATAGTAAATTTAGCAATTCCTTTAAAAAAATTTAGTCTATCATTTTATTTTAGGAACAACCTTCTTCTAATTTTCACCTCATTCTTTTATATCTTCAATTATCTTTCTACATTTACTTTTCTTTTTTCTTTTTTTATCAAATTTCATTGAAAAAATAAATAATTAAGAGTTTTAAAATAAATTTTTTATATTTACACTTAGTGATTTTTTTAACTATCAATTATTATATCAGTAGTTAGGGAATAAAGATTTCTTATTTTGTCTAATCTAAGAGTGAAAATGATTTATTTTAATTTATTTCACCAATGTAAATTTGGGTGCATAAGAATAATTTTAAGTCTGTTGATGCTGTAAATGAAGCTCAAGTTTTTAGGATTATTATTGTGAACTTGTATCCTGAATGAACATGGTGGAGAGAAAATGCCGATAAGATAGGTAAAAGGAAAAAAGTAACAGCCCCTTTTCAAATCATTGACTGAAAAAATAAAATTCTCAAACTAAAATGCCATGTTACGATAAAAGGACCGGATTTATAATTAGAATAATAAAATGAACAGGGCTACAACTAAATAGATAATTGATAACCTTATTAAAGAATAAATTATGGTTAGAGAGTAACATATATATTATTACTTACATTGAAAATGATGTATTTCTAAGTATTATCAATGAAATCATTATATAGCCATTTAAAATATGAAGAATAGAAAAGAAATGTTATTGATGTATTTCATTAAGTTATTAATTTTTGAATGTTAAGATGTAATGAAACACTAATATATTGAATTTATCAATATTATTACTAATTTATAATTATATATATATATTATTTATTTTTATAATTTTTTAATTGGGCTTCTTGAGTAAAATTGATGGCTCCGTCACTCATTACTTTCATTTTTCTCCAGGCTAGAGAAAGACATACGATTCAGCTACTTCTTAACTAGACTCATTAAACTAATCAGTGTAAGCATTTTAATCTCTTTTTTATTTCACGAAACAACTTGCTTACTTTCCTGAGAAACAAAGATCCCATTATTTCTATGGAGGAAAAAAAATTCAGATTACCTATAAAAAGATTTCATTGGGTTAATAACATAATACATTCCAATTCTCGTTATTATGTTACAAATTGGTATCAAATCTTTTAATTATTATAGACTGGTAGTAGAACTTTTGAAAATGTTACAATTTTAGTACCCAAGTCCAATTTTTTGTAAAAAAAATGACATGACAGACAGAGAATGCAACTTCTGTTGATGTTGACGTGGCATGCTAACAAGCTGTCACGTCATTTTTTTTTTTACTGAAATTGTATTTGGACATCAAATTGCAAGCTTTTCAAAAAATTTAATACCAATTTATAATATAGTGATAAAAATTAGTAACATTTATGTTATAAATCCGATTTCAGTCCACTGCATGAGCTGTGTCCAGTGTCAAGGTGCATTTTGAATAGGAATTCAAACCTAATTTCTTCAATCCAAGGCAGGTTACGCTATTTGCAGTGCACTCAGCAGGATGCTTCTACTTCTGGCTGGCTGATCATCACAAGACACCAGAACATACATGGATAGGAGACAAGGTTCAAGATTTCAAACACAGAAGCATTTGGTTAGGCTACACTTATTCCATTTACTGGTCAATTGTTACCCTCACCACAGTTGGCTATGGAGACTTGCATGCAGTAAACACAGGGGAAAAGCTTTTCAATATGTTCTACATGCTATTCAACATTGGCCTCACTGCTTATATAATCGGAAACATGACAAATCTCATTGTCCACAGCGCAGTTCGAACTTTTGCCATGGTAAATAATCCACGTTTCTATAATACTTGATAAACCTTGGAACTCAGACCATTATTATAGAATTGGTGGGTAAATGTATGTGCTTTGACAGAGGAATGCCATTAATGAGATATTAAGATATGCAAGCAAGAATAGACTGCCGGAAGGCTTGAAAGAGCAAATGCTGGCACACATGCAACTCAGGTTTAAAACAGTAGAGTTACAGCAAGAAGAAGTGCTAGAGGACCTACCAAAGGCAATAAGATCTAGCATTGTTCAGCATCTTTTTCGTAGTACTGTTGAAAACACCTATCTGGTCAAAGGAGTCTCCGAAGATCTCATTACCCAGCTGGTAGTGTTGTCTTCTCTCATAAAAATCATATGGATAATGCTCTACTTCTGCATTTGCAAAAGGAATTGCATCAAAGACAATAAAATTAATAATTAGTAATTGAAGATTCACAAATATCTTAACATCTTTCCTCTTCAGGTATCCGAGATGAAAGCAGAATACTATCCACCTAAGGTGGAAATTATTATACAGAATGAATTTCCAACGGATTTCTATATTTTGGTATCTGGAGAAGTGGTACGGAAACTCTCTTTCTGTCATGCAATATCTATCCAATGTAATCCTGTGTGTGAAACCTGAGGCCCTGAGCAATATTTCAAATTGCAGGACGTGTTGACATACAAGAATGGAACAGAACAGGTATGTCTAGATATATGTATTTTGGAAGTTAATTATCTGAACCCAGGAAATAAAAAACAAAATCAAATAAAATCATTGTCCCACTGGTCAAGAAATCACCTAGCTGACAATTGCGCATACAACAAATATTTGTTAATGCTTCATATGCGAACAAGACAGTTCAAGCACAGTACGGGCCTGGCATTTTTCAAATTTGCCACAAAGAATACTATCTCAGAGATACTGTAGCTTCAATTAAATCAACATATTATCACAGCACCCCAAGATAGAATTGCTCTTACAGCTAACAAGATCCTAAGAATAAATCAATAAAGAGATTATTGCATCTCCAAATGAGTCTCTTATATACAACTTCTCTCTATGCATAAACAATAAGCAAAGTTTAAGATAGCAATATCGTGCAAGAGGCAACAAAGAAAGAAATACAAACAACTGATCAAGGGATCTCTATTCTTGTTATCAGTTTCAGTATTACAATCGCTTCTAAGTTTTAAATACAATACAGCTTAAGTGCATGCTAAAGCATGAAAATCTGACATGAAATTAACGAACTTTTCCTACGTTTAAGGAAAAATAAAACAATTTTCATAAGAGTCCTTCAGTTTTTGTCAAAACTAGGAGCAGCAGATATGGCAGGAGAAATAGGAGTTATTTTCAATATTCCTCAGCCTTATACAGTGAGGACCAGAAGGCTTTCCCAGGTCATCAGGTTGAGCCATCATCACTTCAAGCAAATGGTGCAGCCACACAGTGAAGATGCGAAAACAATTATCTCAAACTTGACACAGGTTTGGAAAAAAATATTCTTCTCTCATTAGTTATTACAAATGGCTTACACACTTATTATATATTTAACTCGGAAGTTAAAATATTTTTTTTTATACATTTTTCTTGCAGTACTTAAGGAGCTTAAAACAAGAGATACAAGCAGAAATACCATTTCTGATAGAATTACTGGATGAAATGAATTTAGAGGTATATCTTCATCTTTGACTCAGTTAACTGGTATCTGAAAAATGATCAAGAAAAAGGGATCTTACAGAATTTATCTGGCTACAAAAGGGCAACTTTTGTTGTATAACTTTATGGCTGACCTTGGAAATTCAAAATAAGTTTTGAAAGATTGGAAGAAAGTACCAACATCTTTATTAATATTCAATATAATTCTGATCGTCATAGCAGAACATTAATGTAATTCTGATCATCATACCAGATGCACCCATTAAGATGATACATGCAGTTACAGGACTATTTTGGTGGACCATTCTGGATTTCTTAACAAAAGAAAATGTATATACTATGCACATGGCAAAACAAGGGAAATTGATTTAATAGATGATTTGTTTCAAATTCAAATGTCATTAGACATGATAAGAACTATACCACAAAAATAAATGTGTTATTTTGTACCAGACAGTAAAGCCAATTTCTGGCTGGTATGGATCAATACTTGAGGAAGTGAGATAGAACCGGATTGAGCATTCCATGCTTCCTTCAAAGTTGTAAAAGTTGTTCATAATGGCCAGTTTATTTGACAACAGTATTTCCCATCGATTTGTAGAATATCTCTAATGGTCATTTTTTGCTCGCAGGACACAGCAACAAATGAGGAGCAACAAAATGCTGCAGTGCAAAATCCTCAAAGAGAAGCAAGCGAAGAGGGTAAACGCATGTAAAGGGCATTATATCATCTCTTAGGCCCTGTTTGGGATTGCGTTAGGAAAAAGCGCTTTTCAGGAAAAAATTTGTATTTTTAACTTTTATGAGTTTTCAAAATTGTTTTTAGTAGAAGTAGGTAAATAGATGTTTTTTCCAAAACCAGGTTTGAAAAAAAAAACAGTTTATAAAAAATTAAAAAAATCGGTCAATTAAATCAAAAAAATTCAAAGCTTATTTTTAGGACTCTCAACAGCAATTCCAAACACCCCTTAGACTCTTACTTATTCTAGCTGGGTACCCATGAGATAAAAGAAACACATATATGTACCCGCAGAATCTGGGTTCCCTGCTGGACGCAAGGAGTATTTAGTCTTTCCAATATAGAGAAACATAGATTTTGCAAAATTCATTTAAACGCATGAGATTCCTTTTGGCTAAATATAATATAATTATAAAAATTCTGCAGGAAGACCAGAAACTGCTGGTCCAATATCAAGTGAAAATACCATAAGGGTGATAATCCATGGGCATCATCCAAAAGAAAGTCCAAGGGAAGGCGTCTCATCAGGAAAGCTAATTTATTTGTCTGATACAATAGAGGATCTCTTCAATTTAGCGGGTATTATCTTATACAAATCCTCTTATTTACTTTTCAGTTTTCACAATCAATGCTGAAATATCAAGAAATTAATTAGCAGATTAAAACTTTATCTATATGCCTTCTTTAAATATTTTCCTAAAAACACTAAATAAGATGTCCTAATACAATTTGAAATAAAAATAAGATTATCTCCCTTAAGGCACATTCAATCATAAAAGCCTACAAATTCTCGCAGCAAGGACAAAAGATGTTTGATCCTTGCAGTCATCAAATTTATAGACACAGTGATCATTATAAGCAGTTCCTGATGTTTGATCTGTACTATATTGAGTTTTGTTACATTTGATGGATGCAGAAAAGAAGTTTGGCAAGAAAGGGAACACAATTCTAATGCAGGATGGTTCCCAAGTGGAAGAACTGGTTGCTTTGAGAGAAAATGACCACTTGTTTATTTTCTGAAAGTCAAAACTAATATTTAACTTTTATCCTACATAAAAAGTGATCTTTCTGAATCAGCGTTGTTAAAAAGTTAGAGATGCCTAATATGTGACAAGGGGGAAATATGTACCTCGTGTTTATTTGTTTGTTTGGGTGTGTCTTTCAATGTGAAAATAAAGCGATCAGTTGCAAATAATGCATCCACATGTATATTAGAACTCAAACTGTATTACTCTAATACTGAAAGAATGTTGATCTTACAGTTCTTTAGAATCTATTGTTGAGCATATCTAATACTGCATAAGCAGCTTTCTGAAATTTTTCCTTCTCTTCTTCCAGAACTTTTTTCCTATCAAGGGCAGAATCTTTGCATTTCTCTATCTCTTCCATTATTACAGCAGAATTTTGGTCAATTTCACTGCAGGGATTTCATCAAAGGAAAGATGAGCAAAGAAACATTAAGATATTGACACAAAAGATATAGACTAAATGGAAGATTTAAGTTGGCTAATTTTGAAGGAGAAATAACCATGTGCTTGTATGCACAAGGAAAAGGAGGAAGAAAAAATAACAAGGCCTTGCCAACATATGTATAAATGCCATGCTTTTCCGAAGACTGAAAATTATCAGACTCATGGCATTGCAGTTAAAAATGGTTATAAACTCACGCTATCATCTTAAGCATGTTCCCCATTGCCATCTGGACCTGCTGTGACATATCTGCAACATAAGGAACTTGAATTGTTACTTCAACAAAAGAGTAAAATAATCAATATTCACAGAGCCATCATGAGTGAAAGAGGCAACCAGACCAAATAGGACATTGCAAATGTCGATATCCATTTGCAGGCAAGTCTTAACCTTTCGTTTAAGTGCATCTAACTCACAAACACAAAAAGCATGGAAAGTTGTCATTTTTCTTCTAACTGTGAACATGTTATACATGATCAGAAGTTCATTTAAAAAAAAAAAACCCCAAAGACAATCAGCAAGGACTCTGTTCTCTCTCCTTCTGTTAATAGAAATACAATTTATACATGTCAAGGTAAGACTCTTGATTTCAAAAACAAAAATCCACATATGAAATCCTTGCTCTGATCGTTGTGACATGCATATAGCTAATAGATTCTTCACATTTCAGGAACAAAAATCCGCAAATATTATCAGAAGAATCAAAAGAGTAGTAAAGGACACAAACTCTTTGTTATTTTATTTTCATTATGATATAAATATTACAAAAATTTCACTATTTTGAACTCATTCAGAGGGGAAGAACGGCGTCATTGCTGAATGCTGATCAAACAAACCTTGCAATAGTTTCAATTAAAAGCAACCTAATAATTTCAAGGCAGATATCGTTGAAAAGTATGCTTAAACTCGCATAATTACAAAATCCTGACATATATTTAAATGTTTCAAACGATCTAACCGAAAAGGAATTGTATAAAAAATGCACAAATTTGTAGCATCATCCAAAAAAAAAAAGTATGTATGTAATGTAATACCAAAGCGAACTCGTTTAACCAACGCGTAATCTTCGAACAGAAGAAATTTAAAATAATAATAATAATAATAATAATAATAATACAAATTCAATTGTTCCACAATCACAAAGTTGAAATTGAGAGATAAATGAACCGTAGCAAGCGAATTAGGCACAAAGGCGCGAAAACTAACCAAAAACGACAGAAGATAGTCGAGACTCGGCATCTGTCGAATTGGCGAGAGCCTGAGGGTCAGGATCACCAGATGAAATCGCCATTGCAAAATCTCTTCAAAGCTTTTTACACAGAGATAGGGAGAAAGAGGACGTGAGGAATCAGCGAGATAAACAGGCGAAATTTTTCAAATCTGCTGAAGAAACAGGCGCCATTTTCTATAAGATAACAGGAAAAGTTTCGGTAAATTGCACACGTGGCCCTTTAATATTTGTAACAGTTAGCCTTAAACTTTCAATTTATAAATAATTTTAAAAATATCTAAACTTAACATAAATGTAAAATTAAAACCTAATTAGCAAACTAAAGGTAACTTGTTACCTAAATATGGGTTTAATTTCAACTATGTTAACTTAATTTTGATATTATTGCAATAAAGTCATAATTTTTTTATTTTATAAAATTATTTAACTATGATTTAGTTTCAGTAAAATCTTCCAGTAAATTTTCAACAGTCAACGGCAAAAAAAGTTATACTAACATCATAGTTGGCACATGAGATACGACATGTCACTGTATAGGTCAAATAAAGTACTATATATATATTTACAACTCAGCATTTACATTAACACCGAAAATTAGAAATGATGTCAACTGAGATGTCAGGGCATTATTTGACATGTATAGTGACATTCTATTTGACATGTACAATAAAGTGATATATCTTATGTGTCAATTGTAATAATAGCACGATTTTTTCCGATTGTTGATTGCTAAAAAATTATTGGAAGTGATTTTACTGAAATTAAACCATAATTAAATGACTTTTATGAAGAAAAAAAATTATGTAATATCATTGCAATAATACCAAAATTAAGTGACATGGATAAAATTAACCATTTTATATGATACAATAATTTTTTTATTTTTCATACATGTCAATTTTTTAATTTATTTTCTTCTTTTTTTCTCTCTTAAATTTAACCAATATTAAAAAATAAATAAACTTTTATTTTATTTTAATAAATAAAAATATTTTAACATTCTATAATAAATTAGAGAGCTCAAAAATGTTTAAATTTTAGATTTTATATTTTAAATCATCCAAGAAATTGGTATTATTAACGAAGTTAATGTAAATATCTTTCTCTTTTTTTTTTTGTTTATTTGATTTTTCTTAATATTATTTTTTTTAGTAAATTATATTGAAATTTATAATTTTGTTTAGGGTGGAAACAGAAAACAGAAAGGAAAGATGTTACATTTATGTTAAGTTTAAGTACTTTTTTTTTTTTTGTTATAAATTAAAGTTTAAGAACTAAAAATGTTACAACCGTCAAAACTGAAGGGCTATAGATGCATTTTACCAAAAAAATTTATGTTTCACTAGGCTTTAAATACCGATAATACCTTTTACTGTTTGATGGCCTCGGTTTAGTCGTTAACCGCAAATTATATCTTCGACCATGATTGACTTTGCAATATGAATCAAATAAATATGTGTAAGAATTGTAATAATTTTGTAAATAAAATAAATTTATATAAATTTATTTATTGATATAAATTCATTAGTTTATTAGTAAAAAATTCATTAGTTTATTGATAGATGTTCATTTTATTTTAAAACAAAATCAACAATTGTTTTATATTTTTTTGCATTTTCAGATACTATTTATCTCAATTTATTGTTTTTACGATGCATTTTATCGCAATTGTTTTTGTTACGTTTTGAGTTTTTTAAGAAAATTTAATAAATTCATATTTACAAATGAAAATACAAAAAAAAATATTAATTAAATTAAATATAAAATGAAATAAGATGAATTTATATTAATATAAAAATAAATTTTTATTAATAAACTAATAAACATTTTTTAATAAACTACTGAACTTTATTTCATTTCATAATAAACCTTTTCAGTTTATTCATAATGAACATTCTTATTAAATTAATAAATATTTTACTTTATTCGTAATAAATTTTTTTTAATGAACTAATAAACTTTTTTTAATAAACTAATAAACTTTTTTAATATATTGACATTGAACATTCTCAATAAACTAATAAAATTTTACTTTATACCTTTTTTAATGACTTAATAAATCTTTTTTAATAAACTAATGAACATTTAATTCATTTGTAATGAATCTTTTCAATAAATTAATGAACTTTTTTTTAATAAACTAATAAATTTTTTTTAATGAACTAATAAATTTTTTTCAATAAACTAATGAACTTTTATTTAATCAGATGATGAATATTTATAAAAATATCATTGTATGATTGATAGTTATATAGATTTGATTTATTTATAAAATTATTACTACCTTTTATACGTGTAATAGATCTTAATTCATAATACTACATAGAAGGTCCAATATATAACAATTGGTTGTGAACATGGTGATTGACTTTTTTGAAATTGGTTGGACTCAGCCTATTTGGATCTTAGATGGGCTGCCATCGAACTTGAACCTTTAGCTATAGGCTCTCTAAAGCTGTTTAGAATTAGGATTGAGACACAATTACTAAGAGAAAATTTCATAATTTATCGAAAGTTTTATATTTTTTTCATTTTTACCCTTAGCTTTCTATTTACAAAGAAAATTATTTCATTTGTACCAATTTTTTGAATTTTCATTTTTAGAGAGCGAGAGAAAGAGGAAGAGCTGGAGAAGCTCATATCGGTTTGCATGGATTCAGAGGATAATAACGTATTTGAAATGACATCTTTTATTGCAGCTAGATATCAGCGCTTCGATTGCATGGCCGACCTCCTCTAATTTACTCACACTTAGTTCTTCCACTGCAGTAGACCTTTCAACTTCTAACTATTGTGTTGCTGCTTCTTCTTCCGATCATCATTCTTATAAGCAACAGTTACAAGGGTCAATTGGATAGTAGCTAGAATGAAAAAAGCAATACATTTCTAGGAGATAGGGGACGACGATAGTTATAAGTTTGAGAATTGAATTTTACAGTGAATGCTTGTAGAGTTATTTAGATATGTGTGTGTGTGTGTGTTTTTTTTTTTTTTTTTTTAAGATTTATGAATGAATTTAGTATGTGAATCATTCTTTGTTGAAATTTAGGTGTAATTGAATTAAGGTATATCCAAAGTATACCTGAGGTATATCCAAAGGATTCTCATAGAATTCTCGAGGTATACCTAGGAAATTCCTTCAACGAAATTCTTGAGGAATTCCTAAGATATACCCAAAGTATCTCCAAGGTATATGCGAGGTATTTTCATCGAATTCCAAAGGCATACTGAAAGTATTTCCAAGATATATTCAAGATATTCCCAGGGAATTTCTTGAGAATTCCTTATAGTATTCATAAGGAATTCTCAAGGTATCTCCAAAGTATACCAAAGGTATTCCACAAGATATATCACACTATTTGTTTTGAGAATTTGTGATGTTTTGAATTTTGATTGAATTCTATCATTCTTCTTCTTCTTTAATGATTAATTCTTCTTATTCTGGTTTTTTTGTTCTTTATTGGTGGGGGATTCCTCCCAGAAAATTCTCAAAATATACCCAAAGTATTCTTAAGGAATTCTCAATGTATTTTCAAAATATACCAAATGTATTCCGCGAGATATATCACACTATTTATTTTGAGAATTTGTGATGTTTTGAATTTTGATTGAATTCTATCTTTCTTTTTCTTTTTCTTCTTCTTCCTCTTTAATGATTAATTATTCTTATTCTGATTTTTTTGTTCTTTATTGGTGGGGGATTCCTCCCAAAGAATTCCTTAAGAATTTCCAAGGTATTCCTAAGATATTTCTAAGGTATCTCCAAAGTATACTAAAGATATTCCGCAAGATATATCACACTATTTGTTTTGAAAATTTGCGATATTTTGAATTTTGATTGAATTCTATCATTCTTCTTCTTTAATAATTAATTCTTCTTATTCCGATTTTTTTATTCTTTATTGGTAAAAATTGAACCAAGATATGTCGAATGTATACAAAAGATTGGGAGTGTCAAAATGGGTCATGACACGTGAACCCGACACATGAAACATATAAAATTAGCGGTTAGTGTTGAGCGTATACGAGGCTCAAATCGTGTCGTGCCCCGGGTTGACAAGCAAATCCGTTTATTTTTTTATGTTGTGTTGTATCAATCCAACCCAAATCGTTTATGAAATGTATAAATTTACTAAACTATCAAGGTTAATAGTATCGTTTTACAAAAAATAATATCTAAATATCATTTTCATGTTGTATCAGTCGTGTTATATGACAAAAAAAGACAATCATGTCGGATAGTGTCATGTCGTGTCAAATGGCCCATAAAAATATAATTATGTCGTATTTGTGTCAGATTTTATGACCCAAATACAATTCGAAAATTAAACGTGTTATACGTGTCATATTCGTGTGATCCATTTAATTTTTGTGTCGTGTTCGTGTCAATCCAATAAATAAATGAGTCATAGTTGTGTCATCCGAGTGGGCAATACGAATACGATCCACTAATCTGTTTTGACACTCCTATAAAAGATATTTAGAATTAGTATATTTTTGGATAATTTTGATATTTAGGTATTATATAATGTGGATGGCAATAAATTAGCAGTTTCCTCATTAGTAGCATGTGATGGGTTCTCCATGGATCAAGTATCTTAAAATGTATTCTTACAATATTTGTAAGGCTTGTACAAGAGCTTGATTTCACTTTGAAGCACTTCTTTGTTTCCATTTGGCTTTCGGTTTCATAAACAACTGAGTTAGCCCATTGTCTTTCCTCAATGTCAATGGGATATTTTAATTCTTTGCTCAACACTTCAATTCTTAGTTCCTTATAGACTTAGTCTAGTTCTATTGATTTATTGCATGCGTTAGTTTTATTCATGATTAGATTAATTGGATTGAATAAATTAATTGTAACATTGAAAAAAAATTTCATTTATTTGTGAAAATGTAAAAAGGTATCAATTTTTTGATATTTTTGTAAAATTTCTAATTATTAACAAGAAATTTACACCATTAACAAACTTTTAACTTTTTTTTTTTTAAAATGTCTACACTTTTTTTGTTCATTTTTATTAAATTCATTTCTCAATTTTATCTTTTTTTTTTTTCATTTTTTATTTTCATAAAGGCAGAGAAGGCAGGCGCTAGAAAGAGAGCAATCAGAGGTAAGGTTACTACCACCGGGCTTTGGTTTGAAACCGAGTAAAGCTCTGCGGCCAACGCTTTCATTTCTGATTCAGAAAAAATAAAACTTAAAATCCATGAAAATTTTCACTACAATTCTCTTTAAACTACACGAATTTAACTTGCATAGGGCGATCTAATACGTAAAAGGAAGATGCAGAAGAGAACAAAGTCTTGGCTAGGTAGAATACAAGAAAAGGAAGAAACAACCGTGAATTCTACGGCTCCATTTCTCCTCTTTGCCACTTTATAGGACCATTTTTTATTTTCGTCCAACATATCTAATCGGCTTTGCTGCTCTTGGATATACCCAGGTGATGTTTTTTTTTTATTATTATTATTCTCTCTAGAAGTGTTTTGTTTGTGCAATATTGCAGTTGGGAGGTTTTGGGCAAGTGTGGAATTTTTCGGTTTTATTCTCTTAGTAGTAGATTTTGGAGAGATTGCATATATGTGGGATTTGAAACCGGCTAACCCACTAGCAAGATAGAGTTAGTGGTCCAGAAAACCATTCTCCTGAGGAGAGGAAAAGCTTCGCTGAACTTCAAGTGCGAGAGGCTGGCTAATCTTATCCCCATCTTTGCTCGGACTCCCATTTTCAAGATACCAGTGAATTTTTTAATTGCAGGCAACTTCAATAAATTTTTGGTAGCTTAACTTTTATTAATTTTTTTTTAAATATTAAGTAAATATGAGATAAACTTTAGATAGTTCTTAATAACTTCAATTTTCATTAATTTTTATTTAAATTTTGAGTAAATTTTAGATAAATTTTTGGTAAATCTTGAATGAATATTAGGTAATTTAAACTTCTATTAATTTTGGATAAATATTAAATTTTTATATTTTGATAATACTTTTAATCATTTTTAATATTTTTCAAAAAACACTTTAAGTACCTGTATTATTGTAAATATTTAGATTTTTTTTATATTTTAGTAAAAAATTTATTATTAAATGAGGTATATTCATATTCATATTTATCCTACTCGTATTATTACAGCAGATCGACACGATACAAATACCATATGATAATCTATTTTGACACTCCTCTTTAAAATGAGCAATGACTTTCTTGCAAAAAAGCAAAAGGTTCAAGAGGCACTGAGACAAAATTTGCAAAAAAAAAATCAAAATTTCCTTTAGTTGCAAATATCGTTAGGTTTGTCTTTAGTTTGGAGCACTCTAGCCTTGTAAATTCTTTCCTTTGTGAAAGACACTAGGTTGGTAAATGAAGTTGAAATAAGCATCATTAAGAAGAAGATTCCTTGTTACAGACAAATGTAGGTTAACATTTTTTTTAGTATTATTATTTCCACCGTCTCAGAAAGATTGACTCCATTTTTTTTACGATATAATTATTCTACTAATTTCCAATTATTTCATTTTTTACTATGTCTTGTTCAATTGTTATAAACAAATATTAAGTACAATTTCTTAAGTCTTTAATATGTTCACCATTATTGTGAAAAATACATAAAATAAATATATACTCGTAAATATATTAAAATATCTAAACTTTAAAAATTTAATTCAAAAATTATGTGGTATTTTAAGTTTTAACTCATCATTTTGAAGCTATATACATTTTATCTTATCTTTTTGTATCATAGGATACCCAACAGTCTTCATATTTTTTTTTTATATAAATTTAGGAATTTTCACGTCTTCCAACAGCTTCTTTACATTTTTTATTATTTATCTCATTTACTAAAATTTATATTCTCCCTCTTCATATCTAAGAGTTATTAGGAACTCTTAAGTAATATTTTATTATTTTTTTCCTATTTTTTGTTATTTTTTCTCTTTTCTTTTTTTTTTGTCTTTTACTTTCTCTCTTCATTTTTTTTTCTGGATAGCTTTATTAATAAATATTAAAAATAGAGAGCAAGATAAAGAGTATTATTGGAGTGCACACAATTTTCAAGATAAACTAAAATAATGAGTGAATTTTTTATAATATAATCGGGAGTGAGATAGGAAATATTGTTGAAAATGCTTGTTTCTTACTTTCTCTCTTCATTTTTTTTCTAAATAGTTTTATTAATAAAAATTTAAAATAGAAAGTGAGATAAAAAATATTGTTGAAGTGCACACAATTTTCAAGACAAACTAAAATAAGGAATAAATTTTTTATAATATAATAAGAAGTGATATAGGAAGTATTGTTAAAAAAACTCTTAATTCTATTTCATCTTTTTTTTTGGCATCATGTGATATTTCAATTTATCTTTTTCATTTATGACTCCTCAAAACCAACCATTTTTGAGTTAAATTTTTAAAGTTTATATCTTTTTATTATAAAAAATTCTTTTTTAATTGGCTAAATGTGTAAATTAGCCATTCATTCAATTTTGATTCAATACAATTAATTTTTGGAATTTTAAAATTAGTGCAATTAGCCTCCTTAACTATTATTTCAGTAACACCGTTAATCCTGAATTGTTGAGCCAATTCAGTATGGTGAGAGAGTGATTTGCTCTATAGGGTATAGTTTAGAAATTAATTTGCATCAATTTTAAAGTTCGAACGCTTAATTACACTGAGCCAAAATTGTGAAATGACTCTTTTTATAAAATATAATTTATGAACTAATTTATATTTTTGGGCTTTTTAATTGTATTGCAATTAAATAATATAAATTTAATTACAGTAAATGAAATTATTTTGCATGCTATAGAATCAAAAGCCTAAGCACCATGCCATATGCCTCAAATGGACACATTCTATGACAAAAAGTTAAAACTTAGCCCTAATTGTCTCATTGGACCTTGTTATTAATTTTTTGAAGAGGAATGAATACCAAATGCTGGTGTTTGACTCCTAAAAATAATCACAATGACACTTCTCTAAATCTAAATTCTCATCTTTTGCCACCCATAAATACAACAATTAGATGACTAATTAAGTTATATTTAATTCACCTAATAGGATATGGATAATTAATATGAAATTCTTATAGTTTAACTAGAGATTTCCAGTTCAAGTTTTGAATATACAACTATTTTAAAATTATTACGAGAATATTTTGCTGTCATTTGAAATTCTACTAAATATGAATATAATTAATTTTAATCTGTTAATATATAAATTGAAATATATATAGTTTCAAAAAAAGTTATATTTAAAATTATTGTTAGAGTATATATATATATATAGTTTGGGGGAAAAAAAAGTTATACTTAATTCAACCAATGAGGATATCAAAAATTGCGTATCTTCTCGAGGAGACAATCACCTCCAAACAATTAAAATAACATAAATTTAAGTTTCTTAATTCTCTGCACCATAGGAATTTTTGGGTACTTGTGGAGATAACTCCAACAGGTTTGCACGTGACTTGTAAGGAAAGGAAGAAAATTTATTTATTTTAAAATGAGAATTTAGAGAAATAATAATAATAATAATTGAAAGAAAAATTTTATCAACGTTTCCTCATGTAATTTTCACTATATATTTCTAATACCAAAAAAAAAAAAAAAAATTTGTTTCTCTCCACTTGTAATGAGCACCGACGGTTTTCATAATATCGTCGATATTTTATGAAATTTTTGTATTAAAAATATATAATGAGAGGCGTAGGAAAAATTAATTTGAATACAAAATTCAATTCAGAGCTACCGCACGCTTTCTTTCTTTATAGCTGTACTATGAGTTTTGTCTTATGCAATTGGCTATAAAATATACTGTAGCTGTAAATATTGGGGGTGAAAAGAAGTTTGGTAATCTTTTCCATTTTAATCCAAGTTTATTGTTTTTTGAAAATTACACCTTATCAAACAAAATATTTTAAAATGAAAATATAAAGAATTATTAAGAAAAAAAAAATCGCCTCTTTTATAAATCCATAGTTCGTTATTTATGTTTAGAAATTTTATAATATCTAATTGCTTATCTTTTTTTTTTTTCACTCTTTAAGATTTATTTTTTTCTCTTCCACATTCAACAATGCTCTCTATTTTACTATTTATTATATTATAAAAAATTTACTTTATATTTTAGTTTATCTTAAAAATTATGTATACTTCAAAAATACTCATTATCTCATTCATATTTTAATTTTTTTATTAATAAATTATCTAGAATAATAAAAATAAAGCAAGAGAAACTAATAAAAGAGATAAAAGAGAAATAATAAAATATTACTAAAGTGTTTATTGTTATTTTTAAATCTTAGAAAAGAAAATGTAATATACGAAACATTGTTGGAGATGAATAAAACAATTTTTTATTTTATTTAAGAATAATTGAATTTTTTATTTTTTCATTTAAATACACAAATATCTAAAATTTTATTAATTTGTAAATTTCAGTTTGCTGACATGATAAATTTATATATTTAAATAAAAAAATAAAAAATAACAACTGTAAAAATTCAGTTTATTTTTTATAATTATTCCTTTTACTTAATACCAATGTTCTCAATTTATTAAATTTTCACATATTAATTCAGAAATTCATTATCAGTTAGAATTAATTTAAAATAATGGTGAGAAGTGATTGAGCCAATAGGCGCATAAATGACTTAAAAATCATTGTGTTTGAAAAAACACTTTTCAGAAATTTTTTTTTATATTTTTAACTTTTTAAAATTTTGAAAACTAATTTTGATAGATATAGATAAATAAATATTTTTTCCATAAACATATTTGAAAAAAACAATTTATAAAAATTAAAAAAATTAATCAATTAAATAAAAAAACTCAAAATCTACTTTTGGAATATTCAACAGCCCTCTCAAACAATTTTTAGTCTCTCTAACAAAAGTATAATATGAAATATTCAGATAAATTTTAATAAAAACAAAATTAGTTGTAATATTTACATCAGATAAATTTCAATTAATTTTATTTTCATTAAAATTTATCTGATATGGATATTTTATAGAGGACTAACAGTCAAATACGGAAAAACTATTTAGTTACAAAATAAAAGTCAATATACTTTTGTATTACAAAATAAAACTTGAGATAGTTTTATAGTACAAATAATTTTTTAAATACTGAATTGTTATAATTTATATAATTAAAATATTCTTATATTAGAAATAATTTTTTGGAAACTGAATTATTATAAATTATACAATTGAAAGACAACGTCCGGTTTGTTGTACGCTAATAATGCAAAATCGACCGTCGGTGACCGGTCCATTTCAAGAGAATCTTCGAATTTCAACCAATAGATTTTCCGGGATGCGGCACATCAAAATACACGTGTCGGTCATTTTGCATTTAGCCAAAAGTATGAAAAAGCTAAGTTTATATAAAGTAAAATTCTCTGGAATTTAATATTTATATTGATTTATTTTAATCAATAAAAATTAAATAATTAAATATATATTAATAAATATTTAGCTTAATTTATAGCTGATATAATAAGTATAACCTAACTAAAACTTTCTCATATTTTTCTCATATATAAGACGAGAAGGAAGAATTGTACATAAATAAAGTTCAAAAAAGGTTAAAAAGAGACTGAGTAAATGTAACTTGTAGTTAGATTTTAACAGTGGTTAGGTTAGCTAACTTGGTTGACGTGGCAATTGAAAGGTACACGCTAATTATGTAATTGCCGTTAGTTGACGATTTTAACTGTCGTTACGCGGTTCATTCCCAAGTCCAACCGGAAGTTTTAACGTGTGGTTTTTGGTTGTTGACTTGCTGTTATGACCGTTGCTAAGTTGCTTTACTCGGCGACTCGACTCCGCTTTTATTTTTTTTTTTTTATTGTTTTATTATGTAAAAATTTGAATTGACTATCTTATTCTCCAATAACTTAGTGGTTATAAACAATTGTGCATCGGTTCAGTACAACCGAACCAAATTTAGAAAAAATCGAATCAAATCAATTATAATTTATAAAAATTAAATTAAATCGATTAATATTTAAAATCAAACTAAATTGAACTGAAATATTTTAGTTTGATTCGATTTGATTTAATCGATTTTGTTAATTAATTAATTAAATTTATATAAATTATAATTATATTTTATCAATTATAATAGATTAGAACTAAATACTATAACTTTATTAATTATAATAAAATTAAATTAATTATCATAACTTTATCAAATATAATATATAAGTTAAAGTTATAATTAAATAATATAATTATAGATTAAGATAAAATAGCATAAATTATGATGAATATAATTATTACAAATTAAATTTAATTACTATAATTTTATGAATTATCATAAATTGAAATTAATTATCACAACTTTATAAATTGGTATAAATTAAAACTAATTATTATAACTTTATCGATTACTTCAAATTAAAATTAGTTTACATAAATTAAAATAAATTTTTATAGTTCATGACTTTATCCTACCATAAATCAAAATAAAATATTACAAATTATAATTTTTTTTCTAAAAGTTATAATAAATTATATATATAAGTTCGGTTGGTTTATTTTAATCGGTTTTTAAATATTTAAAACCGAACAGAACAATATAACTTTAATTAAAAAACCGAATTGAATAAATCTAAAAGCAATCGATTTGGTTTCGGTTTAGTTATACCCACTCCTAATTATAAGCTTCCCTTTGGTAAATTGATTAAAAAAGATGACTTATCAACAAACTCTATTTTAGTTCAGATGTGACTATAACCTTGAATTTATGGCTCATTTGCATAACTTTAAAAAAATTGAAATTTCTCTTTTGTTATAATAGAGTTAAAATTTCAATAAGGAAATAGATCAAAATTGAATAATTAAATTATATATATAAAGTAATATATATATATATATATATATATTAATTTATACTGTATAAATAGAGTTTACTTACGGTGTTTAAAGTCACCCTTTTCATTTACAGTGTTTCTGTTTTGGTTCTCTGTTTCTCTAAAAGGGTATATAATTCTATTCTTAGTCTCTATTCATTCTGTTTGTTGCTTCATATTCTGTGGTTTGGTCTTTTTAGTTTTAGTGATTTCTGGCGTGTTTGGATTTCTTTTTTACACACAGTATTTATCACTGTTTCTAAATTATGTATCATTCGCTGGAAAATATGCAAGACTGTCACGTGCTTTGAGAAGAATGAGGAATCTATTTCAAAATATTTTGCATAGAAACTGAACGTATTTATGTTTTACATATTTCACTAATAGATTAAGGACTTTATTTTATAAAAAAATTATTTAAATCAACGTAGAATTAATTAAAGTGATGCAATTTTAGATGTATTTTTTATTGATGTTTAGAAAATCTGAATTTAATTAGGCACTTTATAAATTTTTAAATACTAAAATAAATACTTTCTAATACAAGGCTAAAATATAATGCAAATATTGATGAAATTCATTAAACTAAATTGTTGCTATTAGGAGTATACTTTGCAAATTGTTTTCATAATTTTCTCATCAACATATTACATTTACATATAAAAATTCATTTTGAAATGTCCTTTCTATGGTTTAAAAATAAATTTTCTTTCTAAATTATACAAATAATTAAATATTTTATAAATTTTTAAATGCTGATATATGTATTTTATATAAAAAAACATCATGCAACTATCAAAAAAAAAATTCAAAACAAATTGTCGCTATTTAAAATATATTATGTAAATTATCTATGATGTTTATAATTCTTTTATCAATATATTGTAGTTACATATAAAATTTCATTTTCATATACATATATATAAATATTTTTCTAAATCACACAAATATTTGTTTTTGCAGCTTGCTGTATATTTATGTTTTAATCACATAGCAATATTTCTACCACTCCATCGTCATCGTTCAACCTTGCATTAAAGTATGTTTATTTAAAAAAATTTCTAAAAAATATGCGTTATAGCTGCATATTAAATAAAAAAACACAGATGCTTAGTTCTTTTATTTATATTCTTAGAAATTAAAAAATCTTTGGCATACGTAAATTCTGCATTTTGCTTCATTGATTTTATTGTTTTTCTAGTATAAGTAACAATAATTAGGTTTTGATGTCTATTTTATGATTTGTTGACGTTGATATACTGCACATTTCTGATTCGTTAAACATGCTATCTGAAGAAAATAACATCACATCTTCTTCTACAAATCATTTTTATGATGGTATTTATCACTGTTTTATTGTTATTAATTTCTATATTTTTAATTAATACAAAATTTTATTAATTATTTTACTGTTTTTATCAATACTAGGTACAATAAGACAATATCTACATGCAAAGAAGCAAAGTAAATATTTCATTCATTTTTATTTATTTATTTATAAAGTATATAACTTCAAAAATTATTAATATATTAAGTTTCATTTTTAACATATACTTATTAATGTACATATAGGAAACTATTTATCTAAATCCGACATTGGTCTGCCTAACAACGAATGTCAATATTGTGGAGCACAAATTTGACTTGACGACTGTACAAAAGAATCTGCTAAACAAAATAAATTCATTTACATAATTTGTTGCAGACAATGAAAAATTAAAATACCTCTTTTAAAACAAACTCTTTATTTTTTAGATAAGTTATCATGTCATGATTGTGGATCTATTGCTGCAAAATTTAGAGAAAATATAAGATTATACAATTTCACGTTTGCCTATTAATCAATCGGAGGTAAAATTGATTATGAAATTAATAAAAAATCAGGCTCTTTTGTTTTTGGAATATGCGGATAAAATCATCATTTAATTGGTTCATTATTGACTATTGATGATGAAAAACTAAAATCTGCACAATTATATGTTTATGACACTAACAATGAAACACATAATAGAATTAATTTTTTTATTCAAGATGATAATAATCATTCTCTAAACAAAACAATCATTGATGGTTTAATGAAAATATTTGACGCATTTAATGCACTAACAAAATCATTTAGAATGGCTAGGGATGTGTATAAAAATAGTACTTTTTTGACAATAAAACTTAAAATAATTGGTAATAGAGTAAAAAATAATTAGCAATATAATGCTCTTTCATATTCTGAAATAGTTGATCTAATAGTCGGTGTTTTCGGTATATATAATAAAAATAGAAATATTATATTAGAACACAAAACTGAAAATTTAAAACATATTAGTATTTTGCATCATAGCATGATGCACTTCAATATCCGATTCTTTTTTCCTATGGTGAAGATGGATATAGAGTAGATATTAGCTTCGAATTATCTAATAACATAATAAAAAAAATATAGCAAATATATTACAATGAGAGAATATTATGCTTTTAGATTACCATAACGTCATCTTGAAGATACTACATTATTAAAATGAGGTAGATTATTTCAACAATATTGTTGATGTATTTTCATGTATAGAATAAGAACGATTAGATTTTATTAAATGTAACCAAAAGGAATTTCGTTAAGAGGTATATGAAAGTATTCATACTGTTGTTTTACATAATAATATAAGTTCTAATAACATAGATAAATCAGTAATTATCTTACCTTCTAGCTATATTGGTGATACTCAATATTTATTAGAACATTATCACGATGCAATGACAATTTGTAAATTTTACGGATATTCTAATATATTTATAACATTTACATATAATCTTTTATGGCCTGAAATACAACATATACTTAGTTTTATACCTATCAAAGACTTGAAGATAGACTTGAGATTATCAGTCATGTATTTAAAATTAAAGTAGGCTACATAATAAACGATATAAAAAAAACAAACATTTTGAAAAAGTTATAACTCTGTTATATACGGTTGAATTTCTAAAGCAGAGTTTGTCTAATAAGCCAATTACACCAGCAAATATATATTCAATTATTTCAGCAGATTTACCTTTTAGAAAAAAATGAACATGAAGCATTTGAAATTATTTTAAAGTTTATGGTATATGGTCCATGTAGTTTTTTAAATTCATTGTCTCCATGCATGAAAAATGACAAATGTTCAAAATATTTTTCAACAAAATATAAAGCAAAAACAAGAATTGACGAAAATGGATTTGCAATATGTAAACGTTGTGATGACGGCAACTACATAATTAAAAACAATGAAAAATTGGCAACCAATTTGATTTGTTGTACCTTATAATAAAAAATTAGTTTATAAATATAAAACGTATATTTGTATTGAGTATTGTTGCAGATCAACAATGGTTAAATATTTATTTAAATATATCAGTAAATGATCATATAAAATAAAAGCTATTATTAAATGGCCCAAAAAGTCATCACTTCCGTAATGAAAATACTGTTTAAGCGGTAGATAATTATTCTTCTCATCATTTCTCTATCAAAACACCAACATCAATCATGATGCATTCCAACTTCATCTCATCACTTACAAATATCAAAATACACACTAAGCACTCACAAATAACAATAAATCAACACTAAAAATACATAATTCAAATACAATAATACATACAAAACTAAATACATCATCAATGTAAAAATAGTGTTCCAAGCTAGAGCGAATAAATGTGGTGCAATAATTGTGGTATTCTTGAAGAGTCACCAACAGTTTGATATATTCCAATCTTAAACAATATATTATATTAGTATTATTTACATTTCATAAATTATAACTTATTTTTACAGGTTCAAGCTTAATGCTATAGTTCAAGACCCTTCTACAACATTTATTATATGTGGACGGTAAGCATTTGAACTAATTGGTATTCTAATAAATAATCTAATTTATTGTTCCAAAGATAGATAAACTCTTGCACCAATCATCTCTAAAATTTATAAAATGGAACCTGTTTTTCAGGTTGTAATTTGTAATCGTGCCGAAGATCCTCACAATCTCATATTTAAGGTCATGCATATATTCAAAGATTAAAATGCAACCATGTTAAAACACAAGTTTACTGGAAAAGCAACAATTTCAGGAACTATCTTGCTTAGAAATCCAACAATAGTGAGTACACAAAAAATATCAGTTGATTCAAGCACAAGCTCGCTGGAAGACCCACATGTTTCTACGCACCCTGAAGTTGACGACAACAATAATGCAATGCAAAATATAGATGAAACCCCTGCCAAAAAAAAATGTTTCAGGTAGAAAAATATACTGCATAAACAAATTTATGTACGAATTAATTTATAGCTTTTATTTTACGTTTGTTTTTAAGAATATAAGGAAAATATAAGGTAATTTCAAGCATTTTTATGAATATAAGGTAAATAGAAAATATATATATATATATATGCCGCATTAATTCTTTTTTTTTTTTTTTGCAGGTTAACAAACAGCTGGAAATAAATTTTATATTTAGCTTTTCATTGCACATATCTTATGTAACTTAAATGCTGTATCATAAATAAACAATTTTCCTGTATTATGAATAAAGTTATTACAAGACTTTATATATTAATTTTTCTCTTTCACTTTTAAGATTCCGACGCAACGCGAGTGTATCCTACTAGTATGGAAAAGGAATCTCTGACTCCAATTGAATCTCCAATTTTAATAAAAATTTACTTTATTTTAATTTTGAAATTATTTTTTATACGGATTTGAATCCGATTGTTATCTATATTCAATAGTTAAAATTAAATATTGGGCCGAATAAATATTGTATGCCTACTGAGATTGGGTTGGAACCTACACACAACCCAAGAATCACCCAATGGGAACCGATAAGGGCAGATAAGTAGTGAGATTTTGCACAAGTTTTGTACGGTCCCGTATTTAGTTTTGAGAAAATTTCTTGGTTTACTCATATTTATTATTTTTTTTCAAATTTATTCATTATTATTTTAGTGTTTTTTTGTGTTGTTGTTTGAGTTGGTTTTTTTAAAATTATACGGCAAGTATGCCTAGGATATCTCCAAGATATACCCTAGGTATGCCCAAGGTATACTAAAATGATACAAAATGTTGTTTTTGATATGAGTTTATTTTTTTCCATTTTGTATAGGCTGCTTGCCATAATTGATTTAGGTTTTAGGTATTCCAAAGATATACCTTAGGTATACCGTACTCTATAGGCTGTTACCACAACTAGTTTAGGTTTAAGGTACGCTACCCAACGTATGCTGTAGGTATACCAGACTATTTATATTGTTGTTACAACTGTCTTAGGCCGAAAATATTCTCAAGATATATCATAGGTATGCCTAAGATATTCCGGACTCTATAGACTTCTGCAACAACTGGTTCATACTTAAGATATTTCCAAAATATATCCTAGGTATACCAAACTATAGAGGTTGTTTCCTCAATTGCTTTAAGTTTAAGGTATTCTTAAGATATACTCTAAGTATAACCAAGGTATACCGTATTCTATAGGTTGCTGCCACAATTAGTTTAGGCTTAAGGTATTCCAAAGATATATCCAACGTATACCGTAAGTATACCAAACTGTTTACACTACTGTTACATCTGTCTTATGCCGAAAGTATTCCCAAAGTATTCCGAATTCTTTAGGCTTCTTCAATAACTGGTTTATACTTAAGGTATTCTCAATATATACTCTAGGTATGTTATAGGTATACCAAAGTGTGTAAACTGTTGTTACAACTGTTTTAGATGTAAGATATTTGTAGATATTTTCATTTATATACTAAAAGTACATTGGTGATTCAGTAATATAGATCTCAGTTGTTGTTGTCAGATATCCAGTGTATATTTGTTGAATAATTAATGTAAATATATATGTTTTTGTAAATTGTAGAAGAATGCTTATATTGAAACGACAATGCTAGAGTGTGATTTCAATATTAAACATAATATGTTTCAAAAAGCCGATTATGCATAACACAGTGACATTGAAATGAATGTGTGTTAATAAAGAAGAAAATGCAGATGTTCGAAAGAGATAATGAAATTGAAAAAATAAAAATGTTTGATTGAGAGATTTGTACGAAAAATAATGAGATGTTGGAAAATTTGAAAAATGAATTTTTAGTAAAATTGAAAAAAATACTAATTGCTGGTAAAGATGTAAATATTTATTTTTTTTTTTGTTTTCCAACTATGCGTCACGATTAAGGGAACGTTGTTAACTCAGCCCCGGTAACCGCAGTTAACGCCGTGACCGTTCGTCTGTTTCAATAAAAACCATTTAACAACTGACAGGTCAGCTTTGTCTTTTTGTGATGACTTGCCTTTAAAAAGGTTAAAAAAGTAACTCTGCCATTCTCCTTTCATTATGATTGTCCCTTTTCGCTTATTTATTTCCTCCTATTACTGCCACGTCATCACATAGAAAAGTAAATTTTAGTAACACCCCTTTAAACTAACACTAGTGTATAATAATATTTACCAATTTTAATTTATAGTATTAACATTTTCAAATTTAATTCATTAATATAAATATTTATTGTATATTTTTATAAGTTTATAGATTGTTTTTGCTGATTAAATATAATATTAACACTTAAATAAAAAAAAAACATTTGATAATTATATGCTACATTACCATCCATATATGATATACAATTTTTTTATAAAAATTTATTTAAATGAGCTATTTTTGTACTTCAGTGACTTTACACAATATAATTAATTTAAAAAAATAAATTATTTGAAATATAATTCTATAAGTACAAAAGATTCATTCAAATATAATTAAAAAAAATAGGTATTATAAATATATAGTAATGTGACGTCTAATTATTAATTGTATTATATATAGATAGCGATCTGATAATTATCGATGATAACTTGTAAAATTATAAGGAGGATATTTTTATTATATGAATTAAAGTCGGAAAATATTAATATTAAAAAAAAGAGAGAGAAAAACTCATTTAACTTGTTTAAAGAAGAATCACCGTAAATTCAAGAAAAGGAAAAGAAAACTATTCTCTGGTCACAAGGGAATAGAAATATGCTTTGCTATTTGTTCGGGGGTTTTTTTTTTTTACTTTTTTTTTAAAAGAGAATAGAAGTAGATTGTTTTTGCTTATAAAAATAAAAATAAGTTTTGAAACTTTTTTTTTTGGAAAATTTGTTAAAAAATAATATGAATTTTTAAGATTGTATTTAAATTAAATTATATTTTCTATTTTCTCATTTAAATTTAAAATTTTATCAATAATCCAAACCAAATTTTACTATCATAACTTAAAATTCTAGCGAGATTAAAAAGATTGTACTAGTTAGAAAATTGAGTTGTCTTAAAAACTTGAAAACGTCGTTATTTTTGTTTTTTCTAAAATTTTAAAATATAAATATCTTCAGCGAAACTCTATCGACGGTAAATTTTTTGTTTTTTCTTGCTTTGTTGATCAGATAACTTATAAACACGATAATTATATGTATTATTTTTCAAATTTAAAAAGAGATTTATGTTTTAAAATTTTAGAAAAAATAAAAACGATAACATTTTAAAATTTTTAAAATGACACAGTTTCCTAGTTAATATAATATTTTTAATCTTTTTAGAATTTTATGTATTATCAGCATAATTTTACTTAAATTTGTAAATTTTTATATTTAAAAAAAATAGAAAGTATAATTTAATTTTGATATAATTTTAAATATTCAAATTATTTTCGGTAATTATCCTTTCTTTCTCAAAAAATTTCAAAATTATTTCTTTCCATTAATTTATAGTCATTTATTTCCAATTTTTCTCATTGTTTTCTTCGCTTATTTTATATCATCAATTTATTTTTACCATCTCTTAAAAACATGTTATTCTATTTCTGACCATAGTCAGTCAGTTACACAATCGTGCATAGAAATAAAATTGCGGTAAATGGAGCTAAGAAATGCCCAATGTTGTTGTTGTTGTTTTTTTTTTTTTTTCTTTCATAATAAAAAAAGTTTAGACTTATTTTTTATATTCAACAACAATTAATATTTCATAAATTTTTTCAATAAAATCAGAAAAAATTTAATATTATTTCCGGGAATATAATAAAGCTTGCTAAAAAGAAAAAACTACGAAAATATAAACAAATGAAATAAACCATTCGTTACGGTGGTGTCATCTTAGTAGGGATTATTTAGTGCCTACCTTAAGAGATAGACCATCATACTCAACTTACCTTCTTTGGAATCATTTAGATCATTTATTTACTTCTCCAATTTTGAGAATTATTTATGACATTCAAACTCTCTCTGAAAAGATGTTGAAGTTGTAATTTTTTTTGTTGTTTTAAAAAAAGGCAATTTAACTATGAAATATTAACAAAAGAATAATTCAAAAGAGTAATATCTCAAATATTCATTGATGGAGTTGGCAAGAGAATTAGAAACAGAAATGCATAAAAGTGGAGAAATGACAAGAGAAAGACAGGCCAAGAAAATTAAGTTTGCATTCGAGAAAAAGTAGGTGGAGAAGAAATAGAAATCTGTGGGCAAAGACTGTATTTTTATACGTACAATTCCACTCGGAAAGAAAGAGAAAAAAAAAAGTATAATTACTGCCCACAAAGAGAGAGAGAGAGAGGGAGAGAGAGAGGGTCAGAGAGAGAGTAATGGAGTATTTCAGAAGCTCACTGCTTTGCTGATTTTGAGAGAGACCCAGAAGAAAGAAATAGGAGTACTGTGCAAGTTTCAACAAACAAATATATACAGACTGAGCTTGACATGAACCCATCTGATCTTTTTCTTTTTACTGCATTTGGATCTCTCCTCTAATGCATCCATCTCCTTGTATATTCCACAGCAAGATAAAGGAACCCAGGTACTTGTGCTTTTCATTCCTGATTATTGTATTTTCTCACTTTTCATCTGGATAATTTCATATTTAAATGATCTATAGCTCATGATTTTTCAATTGCGTGTGGAAAATCAAAGTGTGTAGCTTGGCATTTTAGAAATTTCTGCTGATCTTTCCAAAATTTGCCTGCATTGTTCCTGGTTGGGGTGGTCATCCCTTACTGCTTTGCAATTTATTGATTTTTTTTTTTGTAATCCCTGTATATTCAGACCAAGTTTATGTTTTTAATCTAGTTTTTATCTGGGTGATTCTTGAATTTTCGTTCAATAGACACATTTCTTTTGATCTTTCACAATAAGAATGGTCCATTAACTCTTTCCTCTTTCCTCCCTTTTTTTCTGTATTTCTTCATTCGGCCTTGATGATTGATAATCTTAATCTGTTTATTTTAGGCACTTCCTAAATCAAAAAATAAAAATTCCTGGTGATTTTAATAAAATTTCCCCTGGTATAGCACTGATTTTTTTGTTCAAGTGTGCTGGTTTTTGGTGCAGATAAAGCTGGTGGTGGAGTAATGTTGAGGAAAAGAACCAGGTCACACCAGCAAGATCAACGAATGGGTCCCTTGACAATGTCTGATTTTGGTTCCGAGTCCTACACCCAATCTGATTGTCTGGGTTACAATCACAAAACAAACTCTTTCTTCACTGCCCCTGGTCTGTTTGTTGGGTCAATTCCTAAGGGTATATCAGATTGTGATTCTGTTAGAAGCCCTACATCTCCTCTAGATTTTAGGTTGTTCTCAACTTTAGGGAACTCCTATAGGTCCTCAAGGATAGCACATAATGGGCACTATAAGAGCTGGGATTCAAGTAAAGTAGGCTTGAGCATTCTAAATTCTCTTGATGATGATGTCAAAGAATCTGGAAAAGTTCTCCACTCATCGGAGAGCAAGAACGTTCTTTTTGGTCAGAAAGTGAGAACTAAAACTTCAACCTTGCAAGGCAATTATAATTCGTTTGAGGAACCAAAGTCTTTGCCAAGAAATTTTACAATTTTCCCTCGTAACCATATTAAATCTCCCCTTCAAAAGGGCAGCTCCAATGTTATTTTTGAGATTGGAGATGCCCCGCTTGAGCCTGATCACTTTGGAAAAATCAGGTCTTGTTCATTGGATTCCTGCAAGTCATTTTCAACTCTTTCCCGACTTGCTGACCGGAACTCCAATGTGAGTTCTGGGAGTTTCCCTTTGAATAATCTAATTATTAGCCGGGCAAATTCTCCTCTTCAATTTTCAGGAGTAAGCCCAAATAAAAATAACTCCTTGCCTGTAGATCTAAATTTCACACCAATGTCTGCTAGTGGGATTGAGCTTTCTGAGGATTATACATGTGTAATTTCACATGGTCCCAATCCCAAAAAAACTCATATATATGGTGACTGCATCTTGGAATGTTACTCTAATGAAGAAAAGGAGAACTCCATTCCTCAGGATAATGCCAGTTCTACAATTGCAAATCCATTTCCCTGTAATGACTTTTTGAAATTTTGTCATTATTGCAACAAGAAACTAGATGGTAGTAAAGATATTTACATGTACAGGTTCGTCCACTTTAGTCTTTTTATTTCTGCATATTGCTTTATATCATAGAGGATGCACATATTTATATATTGGTTTGTTCTCAAATATTGTTGCAGAGGTGAGAAAGCCTTCTGCAGTTTAAGTTGTCGATCAGAGGAGATCATGCTTGATGAGGAAATGGAGAAAACAAACAACGAAACCTCTGAAGAATATCCCAAGTCCGATGATGGAGAGGAACTCTTCTTCGAAAATGGCATTTTCAACGCAGCATAAAAGACAACCGGCATGGCTTATCGAAGGCTACTGTGCCATGATTGATGAAACTGTCAGCAAAGGTAGACACTCTTGATCATTTATTACCAAGGAGCTGTATATGTGCAACTGTTAGCAGCCATGGATTTTGTACATTGTTCCCTTTGCTGTTTATGTTTCATCCATCATGGTCTTATAATAATTCAGACTTGCATAATATTATTATGGTTAGCCCATTTTTGTGGCTGCTGAAATTTTATAGTTTCTCTCATCCATCAATTGTGGCAAATAGTTCATGAACAAGTCTGCAAACCGAACAAGTTTCTGAACTTTGACTGAATAGAAAACTTTATTAAATATTTTATTCAATTTCCTTTTAAGTTCTTCAAAGTTACAGATTTGATCAATGACTTTGTTTCTTGCTTAAGAGGACAGAATGGAGAGTTATGAAGAGAGTGTGGTGGTTAGGAGTGTAATAGAGTATATATTGCCAGATTTAAGTTCTATTTGATTAAAAAACCGCAGTTCAAATTTGATTCGAACTCAATTAATTTTTTTTAAAAAAAGTTTTTTTGGAACTCTATTAAAAAAATATTCAAGCATTTGGAATTCCACAAGGTTTGTAGTGAACCAACCAAAGAATTTAATAAAATCATATATTCAGTTCGATGTGATTTAAAATCAATTCAAATAAGTTTGAATATGTTACTTGATTTAGTTTGTGAATGTTTTGAATTGGATATTACAATACTCAAATTTAATTCAATAAATTATTTGAACTATTAAAATTTGAATTCAATTCGATTATATTCAAATTAAATCTAAATATTTTAGAAATCAAATTTGAGTAGCTTGAAAGTAATTTAATTTGTTTATGCTCCCTAGAAGTTTGTAGTTATGTACTATGAGAAAGTATATTTCCAGGGGTAATGTAAGTCCTTTTTTTTTTTTTTATAAAAAAGGTGTGATGTAGGTATTGATCGGTAACATGAAACTAGATATTTATAAGAATAATCTAATTTGACCAAAAAGGTAACATGACAATAGATAATTATAAGAATAATATAGTTTGATTAAAAAAATAATTTAGCTTGACCAATAATTTATTTTTAGTAAAATAGTTTATTTGAAAAAAATATATATTATAAGCTCAAAAAAATAAGCTAGTAAAATTAGCATTCAAAAATAATATAATAGCTTATAGTTTTTCTTTTCCTTTATATCCTTAGTAGCTTATAGTTTTTCTTTTTCTTTATATCTTTTTTTTATCAAATAATAATAATAATATAATTATTATATTATTATATTATAAATAATAAAATTATTAAACTATTTTTTTTAAAAAATAATTATTAAACTATTAAATATGTATAAGTATAACAATAAAATATTAGATGATAAATATGGACATATTTATTTTATTAGAATGAAATATTTAATATAATTTTTATAATATATAATATGTATTATATAATTTATTTGTATTATATATATAAATATATTTTTTTATATTATTATATATTTTTTAATTAATTTTATTCGACTGACATATTTTTAGCTACTAAACTATGAGTTACGACTACATCATCAAATTATAACTATATTATATTATTAGCTAACAAAGAAAACCGTAAACTTGTTGGGTATGTCGACATTTTTCTTAAACTCGAAGATTATTTGAACTACATTCGCAGGTTTGTGGGTCCTATTGTTTCAGCATCACCAAGTAATGTCTTTGATTGTATGTGTCGAAGCGTGCTTGTTCAACAACAGTAGGTTTTTTTAATTTAAAAAAATAGATTTTAAATATTTTTAATTTAATTAACGGATTTTTTTAATATTTTATAAATTGCTTATTCTAAATTTATTTTTTCAAAAAATATTTATTTGTTTGTTTTTCTCTTAAAGCAATTTTTAAAATTAAAAAAATTAAATTAAAAGCGTTTTATTTTAAGATCAATACTAAAGGAATCGTTCAAATAGTTGGGTGAAATTTTTTAAAATGGTATAATTCTTATGTTCCGATGGAATTGAACAAGACAGGTCCATTATAATACATACAAAATCGAACACAATCAAAATTTAAACGAGAAAAATATATTTTTTTAATTTTAATTTTTTAGAATTTTGAAAGTTATTTTCAGAGATAAATAAATAATTTTTATATTTGCAAAAATAATTTATAAAAAATTAAAAAAAAAGTCAATTAAATAAAAAAAATTGTTTATAATAAACTTAACAAGCAGTCTCTGTCTTTGAATTGATGATAACGCTTAAGAATTCTCTGCCATAAGCCTCATATATAGAAATTACATGTAAAATCCTTATTGTTGATCTACAAATTAAATTAATTTTAAAATAAATATATTATATAAATATGACAATTTAATCAATTTCATTCTTATTTCTTAATAAATAAAAATTAAATGAACAACATGTTAAAACCAATCATTTCCATTTCCATTTCTCTTTATTTTCACTCTTATTCTCATTTCTAACTTTGAACCAAAAGAGTCCAGATTTGAAAACATGAATTTGAAGTTTTTCAAACATTTGGAATCAACACATAAGAACGCTTAAAATAAATAGTTATTAAAATTAGATTTAATATTGGGATCGTTTCTCTCTTAGATTCTGTTTGGTTTAGCTATTAAATAGAGCTGATATCTAATTTATGCTGGTATTTAGTAAAACTGGTTGAACTTAGAATATAAAATTATCAATAAGGATATTATTTATATAATACAAAATATATTCTTTACAATGAATGAATAAACAAAAAAATAAAATGATTATTTTTATACAATTACTTATTTTAATAATAAAAATAAAAATTTTCAGAAATTTATATTATATAATTTATAAATATAATTAATTAATTTTTTTAATATACTTTTCTCTTATATAATTGAAGAAATGCGGATTAAATGGTAGAATATGCATGTGGGTTAGTGATAACAAATATTAAAATAAATAATAATGTCAATTTTTAAAAAGGATATATTTATCTTTTATTAGAAAAACTAAAACTATTTTAAAAAAATTTTAAAATGAAACTTTTATATCTGCTGTTTGAGGTTAAAACAACTAACAACTGCTATTTGAAATATTTTACTAAACACTTTTAAAGCAACGGTTGGATATTAAATAGCTATCCTGAAAACCTGAACCAAACACCCCCTTAATCCAATTATAGAATACTTAGAAAAGAACACTATAATTCACAAATTTCCTTCTAAGAGAATAGTAGACCTACCAATTGGAACTAGTTCAACTAACCTCTATGAAATGTAACAAAAAAAATACAAAAAGATAGTGGACCTATGCATTAAAGCCCACTACACATTTTGGGTGCAAAATGTTTTAACTCCACAGGAAGTGAAACAGATACATTTTGTTACTAACAGTATATAACTAACCTTTTAACTATTCTTAATGAGAATGTGTCAAAGGGAGTTAGATCTGCTAACAAAACTGCAGATTTACTTAAAATGATGCTTATCTAAGTTTGTTAAATTTCAATTTTGACAGAATTTCTCTCCTGGCCACAAAATAAACTTGCACACTCTGTTATGCAACAGCTACATTTGTTTACCTTTTTTTTTTTTTTTCTCTTTTATTGTTCATTGTCTTAATTAGAGACACATAATCATAGCAAGAGAATCCCATCTCCAAAATCTCCTCCTCCATCTTTGTAGATTCAACTAAAGAGAATAATAAGAAAAGGGTAATAGAGAGAGAATTCAACCTTACATAAAAGAGAAGCATAGATGTTTGCCAGTGTCTAATGAAGATAGAAATTCAAGTTCTTCCATTTTACACTAGTCTAACTATCATTTATTTCTACCTGTTTCTTGCTGCCAATGCAGCTAACACAGATTTGAATTCTGTTCCAGCATTGGAATTTGGTTCATTAGAATGTAAAGTTAACTTAAATTCCATTCCACCATCCTTCACATTTGAAAATCCCAGGCTTAAACATGCATACATTGCCCTCCAGGCATGGAAGCGGGTCATCATTTCTGATCCCCTGAATCTAACCTCCAACTGGGTAGGACCTCATGTATGCAACTACACTGGCGTTTTCTGTTATGCTGCTCCCGACAATTCATCGATTCAGACAGTAGCTGCGATAGATCTGAATCATGGCGATATTGCTGGCCGCTTGGTTGAAGAGCTTGGCCTGCTTACCGACATGGCACTGTTCCATGTCAACTCCAACAGATTCTGCGGAAAAGTCCCAAAAAGTTGGAAACAACTCAAGCAGCTCTACGAGCTAGATCTCAGTAACAATCGATTCGCTGGAAGATTTCCTGATGAAGTTGTACATATGCCAAAGCTCAAGTATCTTGATATTCGCTATAATGAGTTTGAAGGTAATGTTCCCAAGGAGTTATTTGATAAAGATTTGGATGCTATCTTTATAAACCGTAACAGGTTCACTTTCCAATTGCCTGACAATTTCGGTAACTCACCAGTATCTATTATTGTCCTGGCAAACAATAACTTCCATGGATGTTTACCGTCGAGCTTTCAGAAAATGTCAGGAACATTGAATGAGATTATAATGATGAATAATGGATTGAGTTCATGTTTTCCTGAGGAAATTGGGTTGCTTAAGAATTTGCAAGTTTTTGATGCAAGTTATAATAAGCTAAAGGGAGGTTTACCTGAGAAAATTGGAGAAATGAAGAGCTTGGAAAGGCTAGATGTGTCAAATAATATGCTCTCAGGAAAAATTCCTGAAAGTTTGTGTTCTCTTTCGAAATTGGAGAATTTTAGTTTTGCTTACAATTTTATAAGTGGGGAGCCACACCAATGCTTGGAATTGGAAAACTTTGATGATAGCAGGAATTGTTTGAGGGATAGGCCTAAGCAGAGATCTCGTTTGCAATGTAAAGTAGTCCTCTCTAGGAAGATTGATTGTCATACTTTTGGCTGTCACTACTCTCCCTCTCCTCCGTCTCCTTTGCCGCCACCACCACCACCACCACCACCAGTGGTTTCCCCTCCTTCACCTATTTATTTTCCTCCCCCTCCACCAGTTCAGTCCCCTCCCCCACCTCCGCCACCACCTTCCCCTCCTCCACCAGTTCAGTCCCCTCCCCCACCTCCGCCACCACCTTCCCCTCCTCC